>JACDJE010000188.1:388008-440225 GCA_016647715.1 Pavo muticus | reverse complement strand
TTTTGTGGGCTTTTTTTTTTTTTCAGTTGGTTTTGTAAAGGGGAAGTATGGGAGAAAATGCATGTCTGGCCTGTATGTCTTAGCTGATGTATAATCCCCATTAGCTGTTTTTGCTGGGATGGCCCTTTGGCACAAAGAACATAACCTCATGGACTCTGCTTTTGCCTAGTCATTCCAGGACCAGCTGACTACCAGTTCCTCAAAAGGAATGAGGAAATAGTTGTCTATACATTTCTCCTTTATTCTGTGAGTTATTTACAAACCTGACATATTTTCTTAGGTGTTTCTGCAAAATTATCAGACAACTCTTTGTCAGTAGGGTGTCTGTAGGCAATCCATTGCTAGTAATCCAAAATTGAAATTCATTGGGTAAGAGCAATTCTCAGAATAATCTTTCTGATAAAGAGTCTTAAAGTTAGGAATTTAGGAAACAATTTCTAATATCTTTCAAAATTTGCTTAATATAGGTAGTGTTTGTGAGCTGGCTTGTCTGAGAACACAAATAGTTTGAGCAGAATCATAGCAGAAGAGTTTAAAATTATGAACGAATATTCATAGAATACTTTATTTTTTTACTGAGGCAGTTGCCTGGCCTTGTTTTCCTAAATGGCGGTTAACTGTCCATCCTTACAGAGGAAAAGTATTGAGAACCTGCTGATTCTCTTTTCACAGTTCTTGGATATGCAATTTCACACATAGAAAAGAAAAATTGTGAGAAATGTTGTAACTGACACTGTCAGTCAGCAGGAAACCTGGAAAGAGATACTGAGATTGAGCTGTGAAAAGTGACAATAGTAGAGCAGTACATTTTTGTGATAGAGCTGTAGGGCGCAAGTCATTGCAGCTTGCAAGGGGCAATCTTTGTGTTACTGATATTCCCAAGGCTGCAAAGGCTGAGTGCCATGCTTGGAGAGCTGACGGGCAATTTGCTAATGCAGCAATCTGAACACAAGAAGAGCCAGCATAAACGTGAGGGCCAACTAACTACACAGAGTATATGTATTATACAGATGTATCGTATTCTTTTTTGCTTATTCAAGTAGCATGCAGTGAATGTTTAAAAAAAAAAGATTTTGTACACAAGTCCAGGAAGTCACAAAGATCTCAAATTGGAAAGTTTTACTGCTGAAAACCAACACTCTCTTACATTAAACTACTCTTGTTTGATCAGTAGCACTGCACAAATTCTACATCTTCATACTTTCTCAGGTTTTTTGCACCCACTAGACAGTAATTGTTAAAAACTGAAAGGGATAAAAAGTACCTTCTCCCAAGCACCTTCCCATTTCAGGAGGAGCACTTAGAGACCTTTTGTTTCCTTTGTTCTGTAGCTTTCTAAGTCTGAATATGAGGTGTACCTTTTCTAAATATTTCTAGCTGAACATGTGACTCATAAAGTTTATATAAAGAAAATAATATCAGTAACAGTGAATAAAAAATAAAATAAAATCATGTTCAGCTTTAATATGCAATTCAACTGAAATCATGTTGATTTCATTTGATTTCTCTTTCCGTCTTTTCATGCTTGAGAATACATTCAATATATGTTCCATTTTGTCAGCATTAGAATAAAACATTTTGATTTTTTTCCTTTTCAAATAACTTTTCATTTTGAATATTTTAAACTAGAGCATGTGATAGGAGATAATTACATTACAAACACATTTTGTTGCGCTTAAAACTCACGACAGTGTGCAGTATTCCTGCCATTTTCCTATACAAAGAACTTAGATATTTTCTGATTGGAAATGAAGATAAATTCGGAAACTTCAGGAACATTTGGGGAAGGGAAAAAAAAATTGTCTGTTTACTGTCCAGGCTTGTCTGGACCACTTCCACAGATGGCAATGCTAAGCGGTTCATCAGCCTCTTGCTCTGAAAGTATTGTTTCTACACTGCACTTCAGCCTATGAGTTGTTATTCCTGGCATTGCGCACTTCAATTTCTCCCATGCTGAATCTTTTATATTAGTATAGAATTAAGATAATAAGAATAATTGCTCCTTTTTTAATAACACTTCATGTGTTTATGAACAGTCATAAGCACAAGGATTATTTTCAAAAATGAGCGGTGATTTGGTTGTTCTCTTCTGAGTTCTCCAATTAGTATGTATTTCTTTTTCCATTGTGGTGTTCGTAACAGCATGCAGTGCTCCAACTGAGGCTTATCAAGTGAAGTAGAGCAGAATAATTACTTCATTTCTTTTACGTGTGACATTCTTATTAATGTGACTCAATACAGAGCATTTGCCTTGTTTTGCCACAGTGTTGCATTGTTGATTCATATTCAGATAATTCACTGTAAATCCACATACTGCTCTGCTGTGTAACTTTGTGTGCTAGGATGGGCTGTCTCAGCTGTCAACAGGAGCACCCAGGAGCTGCAATGAGAGTGTTGGGCAATGTACAAAAGAGGGGCAGGTAAATAACCCTTCTTAACCAGACTGCTGAGCTCCATACTCATTTGTGATTACTGGTTTACAGTATTATAAGTATATTCCAGTTGTAAGTGATTTCAGACTGCTGTCTCCAGTGTATAATACCTCATCATTTGTCATGCTGCTTTTTCAAAAACGAGGGTTCGCCCTTCCTTTCCACACACATTCTCTAGAAGATGTAGTAAGAAGCATTAGAATAATGAAAACTGTCCTTCTTCTGACACAAATATTATCGCTACAATGATTCCAGTAATATAATATTCATTTCTACTTTCCTTCCAGTACTACTCCAGAGCCCTAACCAAGGCCATGAGCTGTGCTATTGCAGAAAATGTGAATGCAAGGACTATGGAAATATTGGATATTGGAGAGTTTCTTTCTCTGGAAAACTTGTGGATCATTGGCACTATTGCTGTAACTCTGTTTGGACCTCCTTCTTCACGCCTGGACTCTGGTACTATCTCCCGAGATTGGCTATAGGTATTTGCCAGTTCATAATGTATATCACAGAACATAATTTCCTGCAAGTTCAGGCACGGGATTTTGCTGTTTGCTTCCTAGATAATTTTTTAGCCAGGAATGGAGGGTTCATGGTGCTCACTTCTCTATAAAGTGTTCAAGAGGAGAGCAAATGTCCTCTTGCCTAAGAGGACATGAAGATTTTGTTTTGTGACAATGAGCGCACAGAGGAAGAATAGTCCCACAGATGAGATCTGTGCACAGCTTTTTTCCCAATATGAGCACAAAGAATGACACATTTATGCCTGCGTGGCTTCTGAGAAGTGACATTAGACCCATCTTGTTGCATTGGCAAGATCCTTGGTGAGGTGACACTGCCTCTCACCCATGTAAACAAACTTCATTTTCACCCTAAAAGACCAAGTTTAGCTTCATTGCTTGAAAAGCAATGAACAAATGCACACACACAGAGGCTGTGATCATGCTCATCTTACCCTTCTAGGCAGGGTGCTGCTTCCCTGGGCCTTTGGAAGTGATATTGTTAGAGGGACATCAAGATCTGTCATATAGGCTCATCTCTGAAAATAAGATGAACAGAAATATATGCTCTTCCTTCTGCTCAGCTCCAAGCCTCCTCTTTGGGTGGTTTTAAATGCCAAAAAGATGGGGGCTATAGCCACTTTGGTCACCACACACCCACCTGAAAAGCACTACTCTACAAACATGGTTTGCAGGAATTTGACCCATGTGCCCTGAGGTAATGACTTGAACCTGGGTCCCTGCACTCCAGGTGAGCACCCTGAATAGAAAGCTGTTATTCCCTCTCTTCCACTGGTCTGATAAATATTTTTTTCTAGAAAAACAAAACCATTCCAATGAAATAAACTGAACCTACAGGTTTAGTATGAGGGAAACTCAGGAAGGGATCATTCTCCTGGGCAGACCTCACACACTTCAGCTGTGGTCTGCTTAGCCAAAGAGACATTTTTATTCTGTTTTGACTCCTCTCTTCCCTGTTTTTTATGGAAAACCAAAAAAATTTAAAATGAGAATTATTTGTTTTTCTAAAAGTCTTTCTGATATCTTCAGTGAGATCTGTACACATGGAGTTGTTTTGCTATTTAAAAATATTCAGAAATAGGTCAGGCTTATCCCCCCAAATTTTGTCTTAATCTGAATTTGTGTGTAGCATATCAAATTTGGGTGCTTATACCTAAAGGATCTCCATTTCTTTCTGCCTTTTCTTCTGAAGACAGAAGTTGAAGTACTTACAGTACTGTTTGAACCCAGGAAATAGATCTTGGAAAAAAAAAAATGCAAGCCATTGTGTCATAGAATTTTTATCTAGCAATATTACAAGCTAGGATTTTCAAGTTGATTTGAAAAAATACAAGGGGAAAAGTCTATTGGGTCACACTTGAAAATGTTAAGTATTTTAGATTCCTTTCAAAATCCTGGAAATCAAGTACTTAACGTCTGCAAAGTTAATTGATTTACTATGTGTAATGCCAATTATACACTCTGCAAAGTCTGAATACACATGCAATAGTAAGAAAACTGTACCAAAGCCGCATTAAAAGAATTTGATTTGTGGCAAATTTGAGTTAGTAGGTACAATGTGTTCTATGATTGGAAAGAAAAATGGCAGACACGGATTCAATGTGTTAGAAAGTAGATGAAGACTACTCTGAGGCCATGAATCCTAATGGAAACGCTGCTGATCTAAAGAGCATAGAAAGATAGAACCCGGTCACATGCTGATGCAAATGAGCATAGTTTTCTTGACATTGTTGGACCTACAGTGATTAATTCCAGATGAAGTGATGAGATGATTCGGGTGTGCTATGCCCTCCTGAAAGGCTGTTGAGAGATGCTGTGAGATCAGTGCTGGGATTGCCTCACCAGAGAAAAATACACAGAGTAACAATCTCCCCTTTAAAAAAAAAAAAAAAAAAAAAAAAAACGCGGAAAGGAAGTAAGTAATAGCATCTCTCCCAGTGTTGATGAAAATGTAGGCTTTGGTGGGGGAAAAAAAACAGTTCAGTAGTCAAGATTTTGGAAGGAAGGCGGTAAAGACTTTTCCTAAGGAAAAGAGACAGAGCACCAGAAAGCTTTAGAGCTCCACTGTTCTCACCATCTTCAGAAATGCTCTGTGTGTATTTATGTTTGCAAGTCTTTAGGTGGTCACTGAGGTTTGACTCATTGAGTACTCAAGTGTGTTTGCCTGGGATCCGGAGGAAGGATGGAGGATCTAAAGGCATCTTGGTTACAGCATCAGCAACACAACTTAATTAGCTTTCATGACTGGCTTGGCTTTAATGACTGTATCTTAGCATCTAGCATGGGCTGCAACACTGAGTGACAATTCAGGCAGCAGCTGGTTTGGGCTGAGTTTTATGGTGTTGTGGCTAGCAAAGTAGCTAAGCTAGCTCACTGATTCTCTCCCAAGTTATTTTTATCTTAACAATACAGGTAGGCCCAAGCATGAATGCAGATACCCATTAGTGGTTCAAGAACTATCTAAAATATTTAAATGTTTGGAGATGTTCTTCTGGAAATGAAAGTTTAAAAAAAAAAAAAAGACTTTGGCTCTGGAAGCCTCGCAACATTTGAAGTAAATCACTCCTCATGGCAGTATCAACATCCAAAGACAAAAGAATTTTGAAGATTTATCTATGGACTCGATAAAATCTAAAAACAGATATTTAGTAAGGTGGGTATTTATCCTAGATTATCAGTTGCAGCATTCAGAGGCATTGCAGAGCTTTGACCACTGAATTCTTTATAGAGAGCTGCAACCTGCTGTAACTACTGCTCTTGCATTTGCCTATCAAAAGAGAAAATATAAGACTGTTTTCATTTCATACAAGACTTAATACTGAAACCATTGAATAGTAGACTACTCAATTAAGGCTATATTAACTAGGATACTTTATCTCATCTTATTTTCAAGAGTCAACAATCCAAGTACAAGGAGACTAATGACTAAAAATTCAGCCTCTTCTGTCCGACTGATGGAGTTTTGTTCCTGAGCTACCTCCTCCTCAATTCATTCAGCATGAATGGCAGATTCCTACATCGTGTCAAGTTTCAGATCACCATAGAAACAAACTAGGAGGCAGTTTCATTAATCATTTAGAGCACAAGAAGTCTAGGTCAGTCTGATTGCAGCATATAGAGTATCATCCTAGCGCCACATGGGACTCAGTTGATTTGAATTAAAAAAGATTAAGCTGCCCCTAGGATGCTCAGCATCATCAGTTTAAGTTCTCATGTAACAGTGGTCTCTGGAGCCACATGGATTAGGAGACTGAAGCTATGCATTTATTTCTCAGGGCTCAGTGAAACATTAGATGAGTGCAGGTGTCTGAGGGGAAAAAAGGACAAAGATCACATATAGTTTTTTAGACTTGTTGCTGCTCTTTTGAAACTGGAAACAATAACTCAGTTTTATTTCTTCAGTGACAGTTACCACTCTTTTTTGGCAATGCAATGGTACATCTGTTACCCAATGTTTACAACTTAGATTTATAACAATTTCATACTATGCACCCTAATTTTAGTGTAGAGCTGCAAGTTGGGCATAGAACAGTTTATGTGAATGCTGACTTTTTTTTTCATGATGGAGTAAAAAATGCACAAAATAAATACTGGTGACATTTTAGTTTTACTTGAATGAAGATTTATTGCTCCCAGGAAACTTACTTACAGGCAGCTACAAATCAACTTGACTATGAAATAGCTGTATATGTACACCACAAAATGGGCCCCCCCTCCCAAAGTACTCACCTTATTTATGGGTCCTTCCAGTACTTCAAAGACCTTTAGTAACTTAGTCCAGACTGGTTTATTGCTTCGTAGAACTAAGACATTTCAAGAGGAAAGTTGTAGGTTACAGTGTATTAGGACTCTCTCTTGGGCGGCTGAGAATCCCATGATGCTATATGAACTGTTGATCTAAAGCTTATTATAGCCTCACTTCCTACAGTATAATTCTTAAATCTTTTAAGTTATACAGTGCTGTCTTTAATCATGAGCACTAAAACTTGAAGCAGAACTAGCTTTCTAATATTCAGAGTACCATCTGCGAGTAGGTATAATTATGCTTTGTTAAAATACAATTCACTTGCTTGCACAGGTGGTCCAAGACCTATTTCAAATTAGTTATTTGAATTTTCAACAAATGTTTTACATAGAAAAATCTGGGAGCAAAATCCACTGTCCCAGTATTCTTCCTGGAGAGAAAAAAAAAAAAAATGTAAGTGTGTAGAGGTATTCCACTTTACTCAAGAACCAGAACACCTCACCCTTTGTATTTTACCAATTTGCCCTTTCTGTGGCAGTTATCTGGGCTGTGATAGTATCAATGGTGACATCTCCTGTTACAGAACATGTCTATGGACATGGAAATATAGTCAATACTTTTTTTTTTTCGCCCCCGACATGCTGTCATTTTTAAATGCGTTATTCTAGGGATTTCCGGGAAAGAAATAACATTATGCTCTGGAAGTATTTTTAGATTTTTCTAGCACTGTGCAAACTGACTGATTATTCCCCTGGGAAGGGGGTATTATCCCCACTTTGCACAAGCGGAAATTGATACGGAGTCACACTAAGCAACTTGCCTCAGGCCATGAAGGTAAACAGGGACCAACACTGTGATGCTCCCATTCTCTTGCCTAGTGCAATACCCAGGCCCTGCTATTTACAGTTTGCTGTCAAATGCCCTTAAGAAAATGCAGAATACAGGAATTAAAGCATACACATAAAGCCCTGAAGGGAGGCAGAAAAAGTTGTGTTAGCTAATATTTATTGTGTCAGCATTATGCTGGTTGCTACGCAAACAAAAAAGAAAGCATGGTCCCTATGCCAGGACGTATGTATATTCTACCTAGAGTGTTGTCACCCAGCCATTTCCAACCAGGCTGCCAAGCTTTGCTGTCCCTTTCTGGTCAATGAGAGAGCTGAACTTACTTGTGCCGGGGGGGGGGGTAGCTGTGGCAGCCAACAACCATGGTGAGGGGGTCCAGGCTGTACATTTACTGAGTTCCTCACCACCTGGGTAAGTGACCACACCCACATGGAACTGGTCTTTATAAAAAGAGCTGTGGGGTTGAAAGGTAGAGAATTACTTCTTTCTGCTGAGTATGTCCTCACCCTCCTGGGGTAGGGCAGACCTCTGAAACTCCATTTTTCTCCCAGGCTCCTTCCACCTGGAGGGGGATGCAGTGAGTTTGCAGTGATACAGAAGTCCACGTGGGATCCCTGACCTGTTCTGCTGCCCAAAGCTACGAGAGAGGAGATAGATAGATAGATATCTTCTGCATAGCCTGTTTCCAACCAGGTAGGTGTGGCAGTCTTGTTTTCTCATAACCACATTGGAAAACATTTGTCACGACATATAATGCCTACAGCTAGTCTCCAAAACACTCCTTGGCATAAAATAAAATAATAAAAAAATAAAATTTCAAATTTGCTTTGCTATTCAAAGGCAATAAAAAAACATTTCTGACTTGTTACATCAACGGACTTTTCTGTTAACTTCAGTGATAAAAAAGTCATGTTCCTTCATCATGTGGAGCTGAGCAAAGCTACCAGAACATTACCTGAGCACTCATCCCCAGTATTTCACTGCCAGGCATCACCTATGCCTGACTTGGGCAATAATTCAAAGATGCTGAGGCATCAAAAAGGATGTGAATCATTCTGTCAATTTTTTTTCATTCAGCTATTAACCCATAGCTCTGTTTGAATTTGGGTAGCCTGAGGTCAGAAAGAGAAGCTTCATTTCTCTTGTAAAATAAAAATACTTGACTGAGAAAAAGTGAGCTAATAAAAATGGAAAGGTAAATTTAAAGTCACTATTTAGAGTGCAGGAATTTTTCTAATCATATTGCCCTGGAATATTATTACAAGCAATGCATTCATGTCACATGGGAGGAGATACATCTGGGAGATAAATGATCCATTCTGTTTCTGTGTTCAACATATGGGTGTGTATAAAATAGGAATATCTGAATTCTACCGATGTTCACAGTTTATTGTCTGTGGAGAAATAATTGAATTACTTGAAAATTTCTGGTGAGAAGTATACTAATTTGAACTCAGGTTAATGCAGATCAGCCAACTTAACCAGTCTGGGTTACAGAAAATATGAGTATGAAACAAATCTTTCTGTCCATACATAAATCAGTGTAAAATTATTGGTCATTTTTCCACATATCTCTGCTAGCTGCTGGTAGCAAGCAGAGATTTACTGGAGGAATTAAAGAGGCTTCATTCCTCCCACCACCAGCAGCTGTTTGGCCCTACAGCCTTCCTGCATAGGGCAGACTGCACCAATCCTTGGTATGTATGACTCATAGGAAAGTAATAAAATCTTGAGGCCAGAAGAGACCTCAGGAAGGAGACCAGCTGATACAGAAGAGTTAGAGCAGCTCATGTAAGATCAGAATATTAGGAGCTGAAAGAAACATGCAGGGGAAGCATCTGGGCAAGCTGTCCTGAGTGACAAAATTACTGGGACTCCTGCCCGCATGGTGAACCACTTGCATGGTCTAGAGCACTGTGTAGTGATGGTCACCAGAGCAATTCCCAAAGGGAGTTGTGCAGATAACACATAAAACCCACAAGCAAGGAATGCCAGCCTCTAGACTCAGTAGTCAACTATGGACTGACTGAGCAGTTCAGGAAATGCACGGGCTCCAGAGATTTTCCAGGGACTGATTTTCTTTTCACTGCATCCCAGTAGCTGAGGACCTGAACCAGAATTCAGGACTCTTCTTTCATTCTCGATATTTTACAAATCTAAATTCATATATTCTTAGATTATGCCCACACTTTGTTATAAACTAAGTGTCATACATGTATTTCTATTTTGTTAAGGTGATGTGCATTTGGGCAGCTGTCACATCATGCCTGGAATGTGATGAAAACAAGAGGCCCTGACTGCTCACTACTGAGGAGCTCCCAGGGCACTTCTCACAGGAGCAGGGGTGTTAACCCTGATATCCTGGTCAAATTTCAACAAGGCTAATTACATCCCACTTACCTAAAACTCTGCCATGCTTTCCCTGCTTGCTGCAAGGTCTTGCTATGTGAAACAGGCTCTCTCTTGATCTTTTTGAACACTATGGTCTTCCACATCAGATGGGGATGTATTTAGGGGATAGCTAAAGTTAGTTCTCAGGTTGTTAAATTTCTTGTCCAGCTCAGGAATGCTGGACATTAACTGCCATTGTTACTAAATAGGTTCAAGGCAGAAATATTGCAGAAGAAAGAGTCTGCGTTGCAAGCGTAGTTAAGGACAGCCACTTGCAAGCAGTGGTAATGGCCATAGTAACAGTATCCATTGAGTTCCTGTATCCGGCCTTCTGCCTGAAAGAGATTAAGAGCAGGATCAACTTGGGTGGGGGCTGAACATCATTGAACAAAACTGTGGGGGTAGAGTGGCACAGGTGACTGCTCCCTGGAGGTGACATCAAGGTGTCCAAGGGAGAGATGGAGGCAGCTGTGCTTCTTTCTGAGTCTGCTTCAAGTGGACTACACTATATTGAGGTTGCTTGTGACAGTGTAGTCATTCAAGACCTTATAATATGCAAGTTTTCTTGAGGCTCTCAGGCCTACTTCTTTCATATACGTATGAAGTGGTACTAAGAGATTATTTTAGCTTTGCAAAGCTGCAGTGGTATCAAACAATGGGAAAATATGTATATATGTTTATAGTTTTGACTAAAGATCATCAAAATCATCAAAGATAGATAACTTTGAAGCTGCAGTATTGAATCTTATTATTTGTTTTTAAAGACAATGTAGATGTGTTGAAATGGCCACATGATAATCACAGTGAGGCTTTCTGCTTTTTGTTTAGAAATAAATATTTCCAGAAGGAAAATAAATCATGTAAATGCATCTCTGCCCCTTTATCTACTGGAATCTCATCTATCTCATTATCTTTTCAGTACAAGCTGCCACCAAAATATCTTTGAAATGAACAGATATTACAGGTTCATCTAGAATTGCCCAAAACAGACATAAGAGTGGATACCATTCTTACTGTTGTTTCTTATCTCTTCGCCTGCAAATCAAAGTTGCATCTTTGTCTTCAAAGGTTCCTGCTGATATGTGAGTCAGCAAAGCCATCTCGTTATAGCACGCCTTGTATGGCAGAGCCCTACATTCACAGATTTTCTTCTCCGTG
Organism: Pavo muticus; assembly: GCA_016647715.1. NCBI lineage: Eukaryota > Metazoa > Chordata > Aves > Galliformes > Phasianidae > Pavo > Pavo muticus. The sequence continues at coordinate 429,129 of JACDJE010000188.1, read as the reverse complement.
ATACACATGCATATGTACATATACACACACACACATGTGTTTACACACACATTGTTTAGATCATTGGCAGCATAGCAGTGCTGTCACCTAGAAGAATTATTTCAGATTGCTTCAAATTTTTAGTTGAATAGATGACAGTAGGATATGTATTTGATAAATTAAATGTGTAGGTGTTCACACAAGTATATGCCCTTGAAGCTATTCTTGTTTTTTGAAGACAGGTGCCTTTAGCACAACTAGCAACCTTCAAAAATGAGAATAAGGGCACAGAGTCTTAAAAGCCTCTTCCTGTCTACTGTGTCTCCCTGGACAGGCTGAGGCCACATTAATGGAAAAGCACAAAGTGAACAAGATGACCTAGCAGATGCTACCAGGATGTACTGTACTAAGAGAAATAAAGACTGTCATCTTCAGCTGTATCAGCAAGCCCCACATATTCTTTAGAGTGTAATAAAATATAGTATTATAGAGTTCCAAATTGCTTTGTAAGTCCATATTCTCTTCAACGTTATCAGTTCTCCTTATTCTGTTTAACATACCTAAATATTAATTACATGAGTATGGCATAAAATATCCATTTATCTAGCTCATTTTCACCATCTTAAATGGGAGATTAGAGTAAAACAACAGCATATAAAGTAAACTCTGAACTATTGCAATTTAGGACTTCAGATTTCAGATTTATAAGCTGCTTTTATCCAGCAGCAAAATTACTCCAAATGACTTTGAGTTCCTGTAAAAAAAACTACAGCAACACCAGAGCACCCAATTTCTGCAAGGACTCACAGATTTATCATCTCAGAACTATAAAAGAACTGGGAAAGAGAAACTCTTCCTTCACTAAAGATGACTTCATATTTCTTTTTTTTACTGTAGATAAGTTTGTACATCAGATGAATGAATCTTCAAGTTTCTCTGAGAAGACAAAGATTTCTCTCAGGTTAACAAGTGCAGATGCTCAGACATGCGCAGCACACAAATTCATGACAAAATTTCTGATTATTCTTGTTCCCGCAGAGCCAGTTTGCAGTTTCTCAACCCAATCAGCAAAGCAGAATTTTCCTACTCCTAGAGATAGGTTTTGTTTTGAAAGAAATCATTCTTGTAATAGAGAATGGCTTTGCAGTCATCTTCCCTGCCTCTATCTAGCTTTCCTGTCCTTGAAACCTTGTCCTTTCCCCAGAAGCAGAGAGCTAGCTGTATAAACTGGCAGCTAATTTCTATCTCCCTGTCCACAGGGAAATGGGTGATTTTTTGTTTCTTCTTAAAGACTGCTGCTTTCAGCAGCACCCTTTTTTTTNATATATTATATATTATATATATATTATATATATATAAAATTGTGTAATTTCAACACATCAAACTCTTCTCCCTCCCAGTAACACTTTCTCCACAGCTCAGCTCCCAAAGACCCTGGAAAGGGTTTTTGGTGGATGGCACAGCCCTCGGCCAACCTGCTACAGATGGGAGATGAGGGCCCACTGGTTCTGACATCAAGTTGGCTAACCTTCATGGTGATGTTACTCAGCCAATTGAAAACCATCAATGGCTTTGCCTAAATTAGAAAGTAAACCAGGAAGATGTTTTCTGTATGTGTAGCTGGTCAACACATCTGTACAGATAAGAGCTCTTTTTTCCCAGAAAAACTATACATACCCAAATTGCATTTAAGGAATGGTCCTTGGCCCACAAGGTGCCCAAGGACCAGTTATTTTTTGGCAGAAGCTCCTCCCTGCTCAGTGAATATATAGGTTCACTGGCAGAAGCTAGCTTTGAAAGAGTGTAGCTTGCAAGGACTGAATGTAGACATGTTCTTTCCTTGCAGCTTACACAGAAGTCTATCCATTGTCCTGGCCTGTAAGCCAATGGTTGGTGTCAGTTAACAAATAATGCCTGAGCTTTTGTGGGCCATTTCATGCACACTGTATATACACAGTCTATGTATGTATGTACCTCATGCACTGTTTCCTGTCCGTGAATTCACCCAGATGATTCTCAGATTTCCAGGACTCAGGAGGTGAGCCTATGAAGTGCTTGAGGTAAAGAGTTTGTTTACTACCTTAAATAGATTAACACTTCCCTGAAAAACATACTAATCAAAATCAAAAGAATAGTGTGTTTTATTTTCTCTTATGCTACTCTCATACTAAATTTATGACTATAATACTGTGGGAAAGAATGTATGTATAACATGATGTAGAGCAGACATCACACAAATTAGTGTAAGCAAAACGACAGTGATAACATATTACTGTTAGCAAAAATAAGTAGTATTTTTTAATTTTAGCCCTAAGCAGACAATCTGCACATTCTTTGAGTATGCTTCACTGAAACCATATTTTTGATACACAAAAACATTAAATTTGCAAATGGTTTAGAATTGTGTAGGAACTACTGCCAAATTTCAATTAAGCTGTTGTAAGAACATGGCATATCCAATTGAGCATCTGCAAAACAACAACAAAAGATGGAAGCTTTCTGTTTGGATATGTTTGAACCTGTGAGGGTACCAGTTCTGTATAAACTCTCCTGTATGAAATGACTATAATGGATAACACACTGCCTGAACAGAGCTTTTCCAAAACTTGTATCCTTGTAAGAGGAGAGGATTGGACCTGAGGCTCTAACATTTTTCTATTGCAGCCCCAATCTAACCAGTGGTATAGGACTGTGAGCTCATGGCTTCTTAGCAGTGACTTTGGACTCCTGCGCTGAAATAAGTCTTGAAACAGGCTGTGTAGATAATTTTTTTTCAATGGGAATTATAGATACTACAGGTCCCCAAGGGACAATAGCTTCCAGCATAGGAGAAATTTGGAAAATGGTAGATGAGTTTGTTTGGAGTTCATAGTTTCATTTAGCTTGATCTGTTCATACACACACACCAAAATGTCTAAAGAAGTTTAGAGACTTAAACTGTGCCGAAGGTATAGAAAACTATCTGAAAACTATCAAAACTATATAATAAGCAGAGAAACATTTTCTTCTGTGCCATGTACCTTGGAACAAAGTATTAAAAGAAAAACACACAAAAAACAGAAGAACTTCAGTGGGTTGCCACGTAAAACATATTTATCTGGTATTCATACTATCCCATCCTATTTAAATCACTGTCAAGACTTATATGTGGTTAAAATTAATGGCAACTTAACTGTCATTTAACAACTGAGTGAGTCATAACAATAAAATTTTATTATTTTGTCACTTTAAAGCACAAATCATGCTTATTACAATTAAAATACAGATAATTTTCCGGAGGTATGTGCCAACATATGGATATTAGTTACATCCCAGTTGATTCCAACTGAGTTAGGATTTCATTAAGAGTGACACTTAGGTCTGATGCTCATGTTCACCTCCCAGTCACAGTCCTCAGTGTTCAGATGAGAACTAACACAGGCAAAAAAAACTGAAGAGCTAATACAGATGCCTGTGACAGTGCTCTGCTTTCAGGTCAGCATCCAACTTGCAGATCCTCTTTGCTGCATTTGTGCACTAAGAGGAAACTGATCATCAGTCATCAGAAAATATGCAAGAAGCCAGTGGTAGCAGTCAGAGTGGGAGCACCCTGAAACACCGGGTCCTGCAAGTGAGCAGGGCATCAGCACATATGGTTGGTTCACTTGCATTTTCTTTATAAAAACAGTGTGTTGTCCAATGATTTCTATATATCCTTCAGTGGGATTTTCAAGGACTCTGAGGACTGAGTAGGCTCCATGCCTCGCTAATGTGAGCAGAAGAACGTGCCTGGAGACATACAAATGTCATCCTTTGCACCATCTTAAAATCTGCGGCACTGAAAACCTCACTGAGCTGAGAGTTGTGTGTGTTGCAGCAAAAGACTGAATTGTGGCCCATCACTGGTGCAGCATCTCTGGCTTAGGCACACTCAGTTGCAGAAACTAGCAACGCTCAAGCTGTTTGACTTTGGCATAGCATTAACAAAGAAAGAGATGCCAATAGCTGTAGAGAGAAGAGGTGAGAATTAAGATTTAGGTCAGTAAAATAAACACTGTTACCGTGGCAGACTAATCTCATCCAAGCAACTCTTTGCTTGTTTTTTCTCTGGCTTTTTGTAACTATGAGGAAAAATACCAGCAGTTCTGTCTCGCAGAGCTCGCAATCCACCTCCCTTCTGAAGTCACCCAGCAGAAGGAAAGAGAGGACATTCCCTTACATCATTTGAATAACTTTATTTTTCCATCTGTAATCCTCTTCAGTAGAAATGAGGATGGTTCCAGTGCCTCTCTGAAGGTATGGTATCTTCCTGTGAAGCTCCCTGAGAGCCAGGAACAAGGAGCTGTCACAGCTGCAAGGTTAGCATGAGCACCAGAATAGCAGAGCTGGGTCATTAGAGATCTGTGTAGAAATCTGTAATCCCTAAGGAGTACTGAGCATCCTGAGCTCCTGATTCACCCTTTGCAGGATTAGTCTGATAATATTTTTAATGGGTATCCATTCTATTGCAATGTATAGGAGTGCAGTGACCCTGAAATGTCACCATCTAACATTACATTAATTCACTCCTAATGAAACTAAAGAGGGCTTAGAGAGGTTTGTGACCAAAGGTTGTTCACTAGAATTGCACCTTTCATTAACTGACTTTGGGGAGATGAAATAAAATGAACGTTTTGAAATATTTTGATATTGGATACACTGATATTTTTTTTTTTTGAGGGCAGTAAATCCCTCTGGTTCAGACCCTAAATAGGGGCTTCTGATGATTAGGGTATAAAATGAACTGTGAAATCCTATATGCCTAATATCCCTTCCTAATGCAAATCAAATTTGCTACCCTGCCAAGTAGTTTGATCCTTCAGAGCACAGAAACAAGGTAGTATGCAAGCAAGACCTTACATTTAAAAGATGAAATGTTGGCAGTTTTACAGAATGACCCTTTAATGCTGGACATCCATGTATAAAGGTAAATAATAGAAAATGAGAACTTACAGTAGTCTCATTGTGCTTAAAGGGCAAAAGGAAAATGTATCAGTCACCAGGATGTGCTGAAGAGTAGGACTAAGATACACCTTTTATTTTTGGACTGACTTTTAGATATAAGTCCTAGCTAAAACTTGGATGTCCAAATCTTGGTGTGAAGGAACCCATCACAGAAAACTACCACCACAGTATGTCAGGTAGTCTATAACAGGTGCGGTCTCTAGGAGATTAAAACATCATTTTTTTTTTTATTTGAGAAGTATGGAAGTGCTACTTATGGGCATTTACATAACTCCTGTACTCACTATGCATAGTTAGTGAGTGGAGCCATCTTCCTGCAGCTCTACTCTACTACTTAATTATCTACAGGGGAAAGAAAAAAGAAAAGAAAAAAGCTCAGTAAGATATGAAGTTATCACTGAATGTGTTTCTTAGCATGTAAAAAATAATGAATTAAAATTAAAACCCTTTTGACCACTTTGTAAAATTTGGATGTAAATTGTTAAAAGCGTGTGGTATGTTTAATCTATAATTGTCATATTTGCTGAAGACTGCATATAATCAGTGAGGATTTTTTGTCTAATATTGATGGAGAGTTGGTTCATGTTGGAGATATGAAGAAAATGTACAAAAGCAGTTTATCCATGTAAACATCTAGCCCTCAGACTGCTGCCAAGGACAGCAAGACCTATTTTGATCTGGTGAATAAGTCTTGGTCCCATATGCTAAGAATTTCTTAGGGAAGCTGTATGTTTCATACTTAACTTCTCGTAATTAAATTTAAATGCTACCTGAAATTTGATGCAAAGTAGTCCACAATTTAGTGATTAAAACTTTGGTTTACTGACTAGTTATGACAACCAGAAAGGGACTGCTAAGAGACTGGGGGGAAAAAAAGGAGGGGATAGTGTTTAATCAGAACAAACACTAGCAAGAAACATGATTTTAATGGTTTTACAAAATCAATTGTCCAGTAATAGTGATATGTTATTTCAAAATTACTTAAAAGATGGGAGAAAGTTTAGTCATGCGACATTTTTTTCGGTGGTCTTTCTTATTTGATACTGCAGGGATTGGATTTCACTGGTACGCATCCCATTTTCACTGTAATTTGTAAACTAATGTTCTGTTTCTTCAGAAGATATGTTCCAGAACAAGTGCTTGCCATCATTAAGAAGCTGCCTCTTGTCCTTTTTTCCCAATTGTTTGATGGTATCAGTGGAAGAATAAAGAATATTCAAGCTACCTTCTTGGTACTTCTCTGTAAGTATTTGGGGTATTTGCTAAGAGAATGCCCTCACATCTGAGAGAAAAATCTGTTTGCATCCCGCTCTGAAAGGCAAGGTTGTAACTTCCAGACTAGCTTGGAGAGGTGGGCCAGAGTTTGAAAATACTCATCATGATACTGCCCATATTCATGAGCAGAGATGAACAACTACTTTTTAAGCATACCTAAAAATACTTCCTGTTCTCTGACAAAGACAGTCATTGCTCTGTAAGCAGAAAAGTTTTTTTTAGTGACTCCTTGCTTCATCTCTACTTAGCTGTAAATTGGATTTGCNAGTGCTGCCTCCAGCACTTTGTTTGTGGGAGTGATGAGCTGCCCTAAGCCCAGTAAATGCTCATAATGAGTGGTTATAGAAAAACAGTTTCAAACGGGAGGTCCTTTCCATAGCGAAGACTCAGCTCTGCAGCGTGTCCTGTACAACCTGAGCTATCCCATAATACTTGGACCATCATTAAGCCACAGAATATTACAAGGGACTGTAGGCCAAAAGAGCTCATTGCTTTGTATGACTGCTCTTACATCAATTTTTTTTCCTGTCTAACATAATTGTGTTATTATTCTTATATATTTCTAGTCCTATTTGTTCTGTTCTTGATAGTTCCTGATCTCACCTGGAAAATGGGTAATTGTCACTGTTTGTCTTACTAGCAAGATATTTGTCTAGGCTTTTCCAATTATCTGCTGATATTTCCCTTATGTAATGGGAAACACGAAGTCATCTGATACCAAGGTTTAAGTAAATCTAGGTCATATTGAAATTGTCTCAAATATTACCAGTGACAAGAAAGTGTAGAAGTGTAGAAATCATAGTATACAATATTCTGCTGAGAGTTTAAAACAGCGATTTTGAAGACTTCTACATCCCAAGTTCTGGGTCAAGAAATAGAGCTATATACATGCCATTTGAAGCATGAACTTCCACAGAGCATTACTGTTCTTCCATCCTGAAGCAAAACACTGCCCGAGCTGTTCTACTGTATCACCTGAAAATCAATAAGGAACTGTAGATCTATAAAAGTAAACATCTGAGTGGTATAGAAGACTATAACATGAAGATGGATTCATTTTCAGTTTTGTCATGTTTCTCTTCCATACTTCCATAATCAGAAATGCATTACTTCAACAGAAGGTTTAAAAATTCATACATGTGACATAATGCTTTGCTGAACTTTAAGACGTCAGTTTGGAAAAAGAAAGATGGAAAATTTGGACTTCATATTTTAAACAGTTTCCTTACAATAAGCTTTTCTGGTCTGTTGAGCCTTGTCCCAAGTGGAATTGGTGAGATACATCCTCAAGAGGACAGTAAGACTGCTGAAAATACTTGGAAATATCTGCTGGCTGTGTCTTATTTATAGAAGTCAACAGAGAGACATGTGGCCTTCTGTCATATTGCTCTTCCAAGAGCCTCATATTTATTATTCTCAGTTGATAAAAGTGTCCTTGTTTGAAGCTGTACAAGTTAATCTCTGCCAGTTTAGCCTAAGAATACAAGATCACTTTCGAACTGCTTTCCGATATCCCTGCTTTTAAGACATCACCTTCATCAAACAATGGTATGTGATGTATCTTCTTTTCCGTTGATGTGTGACATGCAAAACAATTTAATGCAGCACGTAGCATCTATGACATCACAACTATTCCCTGCCAGCACTTTAACAAGATTCCATTTTCTGTGTCCAGCTTCAGGACTTTCCCAAGGCTCTGTTGCTTTAAGATGCAGAGGGTTGGTTCAGACCTTCACAAGAAGCTGTCAGCAGAGTTTGCAATGTCCTGCAAACCTTGAATTGCATGTAGGATTTTGTATTGGCTTGGTATTATTTACAGTGTTTCACTGTTTGTGATTAGGTTTGCAGGAAGGCTGACAGCAGAGTTCTGATCTGGATTTCTCCAAAGTGTTTGGTTCTGTTCTGGGCTGCAGCATGCTGTAGTCAGCATTTGCTCATATCAACATCTGTAAAACATTTGGCATTACTTGAAAATATTAGTCACAATTGTAGAACTAATAAAAATTCTTTCTTATTTTAACTATAAGGTGGTCATATATGCTGGGCACTCATCATTGATTTAGATGTTATCTCATAATATTTTTGCTGTGCTTCCTCCAAAGCCTGGATTTTTGATCTGGGAGCAATTCTCAGCTGAGAAAATTCATTCAGCTGAAGCTCTGTGCCAGAACTTGGAGGGCTTGCAGTTGATTTACATACAGTTGCTCTGCACCGTTTTGTACCAATTCTCAAACTTCTCTGACAAACTCCACAGTAGATTTTCAGCGTGTCCTAATAAGCAGCACTTTCTTATGCAAAGGGAGGTTTCTCAGTTGATCGCTCAGACTATAATAAAGATGAGGACTTTGTATAGATATTTTAAACACTTTAAATGAAAGGTATTAGCAAAGTGTTGTGAAATAAGGGCTTCACTATATGAATTACTTACCTGTGAAATGCAGTGTTATTGTAGCAAATTAACTAAATCTGGAGGCACTTTCCCCTGCAGATATATGTCTACAGTTGTGTCTAAATGCTACACGGGATGAATAAAGTCCTGAGTGCCATGTGGTAAAAAGCAATTTTCATGTGGCATAAGCACTTCAACCCATGGATTTGCAATTAAAATGAATTTCAAGAGGCATTTTACTGAGATTACATAAGGCATTTGTCAAGTATACGCCAAATATTCACTGCTTATTGGGCTTTCTGAGTCAAAAAAAATCTTCAATAATTGTATGTATACCTTCCTTCACTATGGACTCAATAAGGACCAACCACTTCTTATCTGCTATGGCTTGAAACAGAGAATCAGATATTATGATTTGGTGACTTGTCATGCTGAAACCACTCAGTCATACAGCCACAGCCTGAGGGTATATACCTCCATAACTGAAATTTGCTGTCAAATTAGGAGAACACCCCTCATATGGGCACCGCTCATGCTTCAGAGTAAATTATACAGCATGCTTTTGCATAGACTTGCTGTGTTTTCCAAAATGTCTCAACTTTCATGTTACAGAACGTGACCCACTTCCAGTTTTTGCTGAGTAAAGCCGGAAGTTCTCTTTGTGTGTGTGTAATCTTGTAAAAATTGATTCACATTGGCCTGTTTCAACTCCAGCAGATGTCAGTCAGCAGGAATTGCACCCCTGGTTCCCAGGAAGCAGAGATGAGCTGGTGCTGAGTGTCCTTGAAAATTTGCCCTGTATGCCCATTGGTGATGGTGCATGGCTGTGCTGAGTGCTTCAGTGACAGACCTTTTTTTCCCAAATATGGCTATGATGTCTTTGTTTATAGAATACTTTTCTAAACCAGGTCCAGCATCGTGCCTACAAAATTAGTAATCGCATTTTTGGCAAGTATTAGGTCATACTATCTGCAGATTGTTCATAGCTGGTTTAGGCCTAAATAAAATTTGCTCTTTGTTCTGAGATTAGTTTTCATTTCTACTTGGGCAGAGCTTCAGCTTACTCATTTATCTGCCAAATGTCACTTCACTGAGTCTATCCTCCCACCAAAAAGAGGAAGCTCCTTCAAAGCTACATTTGCTGGACTTAGAAAATAACATCTAAGGCTCCCTTAAATAATAACCATAAAGGATACTTCCGAGATAGCAGGCATTAGCATGATTATATTAGTATCAATCTCAGCTCTTTTGTTATTCTTGTGTTTTGAAGAGCCTCAGGGAGGATTGTAGGCACGCCTTTTCTGCTGGTGTCTTTTGTTGACTGACCTGAAGTTAGTAGGTGCCCTATCGGGCTATAGTGAGTTTGTCTGGGGCTCTTCATTCCATTTGCTCCACTGTTGTGCTAAGCATTCCCATTCCTCAATAGTATAAGCAGCACCCTGGGCTAGCTGTCACTCACTCACTTTCTGAATGCAGAGAAAAGGAGCAAGAAGGAGAGCACAGTGAGTAGGAATCATTTCCCTGCCTTCCTGCTCTCGTCAGGCACACGTTAATTATGACAGTGGTTTGAACATCAAAGAATGTAGACATAAGAAGTAAAGATGTGAGCCAACTGAAAAAGAGAAAGAGGAAAGAATAGGTGGGGTGTTACAAGAGGAGGTGTGTGGTGGATCTAAGGGCTTAACTTCCATGAGGTAATTACAGAAGCATAAATAATAAATCAGACTTCATCTGGCAAACCATACAAAAAAAAGAAAGATACTTCAGTGTGATTATAGGATCTAGCTCTGTAAGGCATAGGGTATAGCTACGCAGTTTTGGGCCCTCGGTTTCTCTTTGAGCAGCTTGTTAGCAAGGCATGCATCAAAACTATTACTGAAAATATGCTGTCGGTTTCTTATATCTTCAACTGAAGGAGAAAGCTGTTACTGATTACTGGCTACGCTGGTTGTATTTCAGGGCTGGGCTTGTGTGGTGTTTTTCAGCTCTGAAGTCAGTCAGCTGTATGATAACCTCCTTCTTCCCCACCAGGGAAGACCTCCAAGAGTCCACTCCTGTGACAGATCTGTGCAGTGGAAAGAACTAAGGTGCAGACAAAGGCTCTCCTTCTGCCCTTTTCCCCATCCCTACCCTCTTCTCCTCCATTTTCGCAGCACCAGAATGAAAATCAGGATTCTTCTCCCCTTCATGCATACTGCAAAATCTGTATCACCATTGTCTAATCAACAAAATGATTTGTAAAGTTTTCATTTTACATTTGATCTTGCAAAATGAGAGTAGCTTTAAGAAAAGCCAGATACTTTTAAGATCACCACATGGTTTTAATAGCATTTTCTACTTTGTGTCATAACTTGAATGAACAAGATATGAACAGTATTCTTTTTGTCACCACATTTCACTGCGTTATCACATTTGCTAATATTTCCTAGTTTAAAAAAAATTGGCAGCTATTATGGAGCTGATGTAACTTAATATCTGCTTCTAGCTCCATCAGTAGAGCCTGTTCCAAAGCCTACTGAAGCTGCTAGAAACTTGTTCTCTGGCTTCAGCCAGTTTGAGATCTGAAGTATAAAAAGGGAAATGGTATGCTGGGAAGGTTTCCCACCTTTCAGATCCCATTCCTTTTCTCTCTTCAGCAATGCAAAAGCTCTCACCACACTGCAGAGCACAGCGTGGTTTGGATGCTGTATGCACATATGTGAACATGATGGGCTTATGGGTGTATTTTTGCTGACAAACTGAAATTATGGGAGAAAGAGAGAGGAAGTACTTTGTTTCGGATTTGAAGTTACATTTTTGAATTGTAAATAGAGTTCCTGAGAAGTTAAACAAAAATAAAAATGTTTTCATTTCTTTGCAGCTGAAAATGCACAGAATAAAAATTGAGAAGAGGAGTGGAGAAAGATAACATCCTGAACTCTTCCGTTTTGTTTTCTCCCTATTACTGCTTTGCTCCTTCACTTGCATGACAGGGGTGAGTCTAAACTAGTGCACAGATTGCTCTTCCACTTCATAGCCAGGCAGCTGCTTCCTGCTCTGATAACTAATTTCATTTATTTCCTTTTCAGAAGACTGCCTGCCCTGGGTGGCAATTACAGTTGGTTAATTTTGGCACAATGTGATTAAAAGCAGATTGATATAAATCACTGAACAGTGTAGCTTATGAAAATGCAAGTTAAAGTAGCGCCTCAACCACAGTGCTGTCATGAGAGAAGCTGAAAGCCAGATGTTGGTCTAATCACGATAGAAATAATCTAGTAGCAGACTTTTTTCTCTGGACCTTGAAAGCCTTACCTAATGGTTTTTGTCAGCCAGATACCCCAGTATTAGCAATACATGTTGAATGTTTTAGAGGATCAGAAGTTGGTTTATTTTCTTGGCTTATAGATAGACATTCTGGAAGTAAGTTTGTGTACATTATCTGTGGGAGCCCCAGGTGAAGGGCACCTAGTCAGGGATAAGAGACATTCTGAGTATCTAAGGTGTCCAAGTGTCTTGGGCACCCAAAATCTTACCTTATTTTGGAATAACCTATATGAGGTTGTGTCATATAGAATAATGAACAAATAATGAGTACTTCTGGAATCACCAGAAGAGGATGTGTGTACACTGAGCATAATTAAAACTGCAAACAGATCCTTCCTGCATCTCATTGCATTTATCAGAGAAAAGAAACCACATTAATTGAAAATAGGGCCTGTAAGTTGAAGTCTTTATTTTTGCATCAGCAGAGATGTGATAGGATGAGTTCATCTTAAGTTAAAAGTGAGTGCCTCAATTACAAGCCTGTCTCAGGCTCTGTATGGCTTAAAATGTGAGGCTGTCCTGGTTACTGTGCACCCATAGATGACCTCCGCAGGCTGAGGAATAAGTGTGGTGGCTCCTAAGCCAGCATCCTGTCCATCACTTTCACCTGGCATGCTGTCATCTCCCCTGAAATGCACTCTGTGATACAGGGGTGACACAAGGTGCAGCTGGGGAGAGATAAAGCTATGGTCCACAATGACACAGTGCATATGTACTAACAGACACCATGTGCTACTGCTATCAGTTTTGATACCAGATTATTCACTGGGCTCTGCAATAAGAAAAAGATAGAAAAGCCATTCATTTGCCTGGTGATTAAGCTGGACAAGAAAACCCTTTAAAGACCATTATCTGCTTTCTAAAATAGAGTAGTTCAGATGGAAGGGACCTACAAAAGTCATCAAGTCCAGCTATGATGGATGGCATAAAAACATTTGGTTCAGGGAGAATTTATGCCCCCCAGGAATGTCTTTTTTCTAGAGACAAATCCTCCACTTCTATCAGAGATATTTTGCACCTGGTATGTGCAGTCTACATTTTGTAATACTTTTAACAGAAGAAAAATGTAAGAGGGAACTGCTTCTTTGTTTTGCTTGAGACTTGTGCCAGAACAGTCTCTAAGGAATTGACAGTGTCTTGATCAGAGAGAAATAAATTATAGGGACACTATTATTTATCTTTATGTGTCTCTGTGCAAATGCATTTGGAGATGGTGACATGAATGTGAAAAAATAATATTTGTGGAAATATGGAAATGAGGAGGGAAGAAAAAAGAGAAAAAGAGAAGGGGAGCATAAGCTACTGAGAGCACAGTCACTCGGCCAGCTACCTGCATCTGACAGTGACCAAAGTGTCTGCCCAAGACAGTCCTTGTATTCTACGATATGAATTTTCTTCAACAGTAGAGCACAATTTTCCTGAGCTCTCTTTTTCTTTTTCCTACCAAAAAGGATGTTCTGGAGAATCTTTGCTGACTTTGTCACATTGCAATTGCTGCATTAAGGATGGCAAACTTTGCAGGAAGGAGGAATACTGAAGAAGAGTTAAAAATTAAGGCAACTTGTTTGGGTTTTTTGTTGTAGTTTTTAGCCTAAAATAAATCATAGAAAGGCCTGGGTTGAAAAGCACCACAATGATCATCTAGTTTCAACCTCCCTGCTATGTGCAGGGTCACCAACCACTAGACCAGGCTGCCCAGAGACACATCTAGCCTGGTCTTAAATGCCTCCAGGGATGGGGCATCCATAACCTCCTTGGGCAACCTGTTCCAGTGCATCACCACCCTCTGTGTGAAAAACTTCCTCCTAATATCTAACCCAAACCTCTCCTGTCTCAGTTTAAAACCGTTCCCCCTTGTCCTATCTCTATCCACCTTCGTAAACAGCCATTCCCCTTCCTGTTTATATGCTCTCTTCAAGTACTGGAAGGCTGCAATAAGGTCTCCCAGGAGCCTTCTCTTCTCCAAGCTGAACAATCCCAGTTCCCTCAACCTTTCCTCACAGGAGAGGTGCTCCAGCCCTCTGATCATCTTAGTGGTCCTCCTCTGGACCTGCTCCAAGAGCTCCACATCAGTTTCATTTTGCAAAATACAGATTTGTTTTTTTTTTTTTTTCATTTTAAGAAAAGCTTCAAAATTAGGACAGAAAAATGATTTTTTTCCTCATTCCCAGTCAACCAAAGGAATACCCCAGTCTTTTGTTTTAACCATGGATGTGCATAATCAAGGAATTACACTGAGATCTGCTCCCATTCCATGGAAGACTCAGAGCAAAACCTCACTGGTTCTTCAGAGTAATCTTCTCTTGCACTAGGCTTCACATTATATACTACTTAAATCTGAGCACACACACTTCCAGAGTCAAAGCTTTACAAGGCTTGGACTGTTTCTTTCTTTGATGAATAGTATACGGTGCCAAAATTTGCCAGATCCTGCCTGTACAAAACAGAGGCTTAGAATTAACATTGTATATGTTTAATGGCAGAAAAAACTGACTTGGTCTTCTAGTGAAAGGAAGTCTTATGCATAACAGTATCTCTGGATTGTATTTGTTGCTTTCACAGACATAATGACTTTTCCATATGTTTGCTGCTGCTGAAATTGCCATTAAAAGAACTAAATCAATGGTATCAAATTCTTGTACTCTTGTGGTAACCTTGTTCAAACAAAGCAAGGAACTTCACACTTTTTCAGAAACTGTACCCTTGACGCTAAGAGATACGGAAAAATGAGAAAGGTGATGAGCTATTCTCAAATCAAGGATATCTAAGCCAGTAACTTAATGCGCAACACTCTTTTGTTTGTCCTTATTCCTCTGTAATCAGAGGAGACTGCAGGTTCCTAGAAATTCAGCAACATGGCTCGCTGCTGTACAGCAAGTGATGGCACTATGCGAGATTTCCAACAGTGTCAACCATGTGTTGCGTGTCTGTTCAGCACAAGCACTGGTGGGATAGTAAAATGCCTGCTTGAGTCAAGATAATGTCAGTTGTTCATGCACCTTAAGGATTTGCTGGTGCTAAGAAAATGCTGTTCTAATCATCTGAATGTTGCTGCTTTGAAAAAGTATGCATATGAAAACCCACATATGTGATAATGATTTTGAGAAAGCAATGATCACTGAACTAAAGCATTTGCATCTGTTAAAAGCACAGCTTGCTCTTTCACTTGTGTCAAAGCTGCTGGCACAGAATTCAAAGTACTGGATTGGCAACTCTGTCAGGAAGCAAGTGCAGCACAAAGCCATAATAGCTGTCTTGGTTTGCTTTTGTTATCTAAAAAATCCCAAGTGCTTTGGATAACATAAGGTGCCACATAACTATGGAAGCTGTCGGGCAGCAGCTTGACAGTCATATGCCTATATCTATAATGTATGCACAGCTTCATCTTTAACTATGTGTTTTCCTTTAGCAGCTGTGGCAACAGTAGTGAGTTCAAACAATTTTCACACAGTGAAAATACAGCTGGAGGCAATGGCTTCTATGCTGAGGGATTGTGTCTTCTGTGCCCTCTGGTCACTTAAAGACTTTCAGAGGGGCCAAAGCAACCTCAGCGCATACTGTCTGATCTATGCCAACTGTGTTGCAAAGATTCCCATCCTAACTTTAACCAGCTCACTGTGAAGTCATGCACAGTGCAGAAAGGCAGGGATATTGGAGGTCAGTTCAGCACCACGGTGAAGCAGCACTCTGCTCCTGGTGCTAATGCATGTGGGTCACCAGGGCTATCTCTGCACTGCTTCCAGGGTTAAGCCAGTTCATAACTCTGCACCTGTGGAGTAAGCCTTTTTTTCTGAAAACTCCTTTTTCGCCTTCTCAGACAATGAGCATGGAAGAACTGAGACAGTATGGGAGCAGCTGCAAAGGGAATCCAAGCTCAGCTAGGAGAAGGTATGTGTGGCTGGCTGTGCGGGTGCAGGCAACTTTCTTCTGCAAAGGACAAGCAAAATCTCTCCATGTCAGAACTTTAGAGGTTTGTTTTATATGCTGCCTCGTGCTTCAAGTAATAAAATCCAGACCACATACAGGACCAAATCCTGCAGTTGTCACTGTCTTACAAGTCTTATTCAAACTTTGACTAACCATTAGGTGTTCCCCTGACAAAGATAAAGTCTTTGTGTTCCAAACTTTCTGAAGTGTCTTTCATTACAATAAACATCTCCTGCCCAGTAGCTGAAGTATGTTGAGCATAAAGAGCCTTTGTCAGGGATGGAGCACACAAGAGCTTCTTGAGGATTTCTTTCCACTCTAAGACTGAGTGGGTCTGTCCTCCCTACTTACTTTAACTTGTTCATTTTTTCCTAGGAAAAATAAGTATTGCTCTGATTTTCATTTTCCACAGGCTGCTTGAGTATCTTGGAGCCTGGAGCTGAAGGAAAGGGAAAGCTTGTTATCCCTAACAGTGTTGCCTTTTATCATCAATACTGGCTGCTAGTATAGAAGAGTAGTATACCAGCAAAGAGTATAAAAGTCACTGCTACACACGTAGTCCACAGGGACTATTCAGCAACAGATGCTGTGCAGGACTTGCAAAGTGTTCCCCACTTCCTCTCTCTGAAATATTTCATAGTACTTTTTGAATACATTTTCACTTTTAAAATCTGACCTTTTACAAATAAAATGAAGTGGAATCTGCCCAGATAGTTCTTACTGTAGCAGCACTAGTATTGCTTCATTTTTAATCTCTTTCCAGCTGTGGCAATTGTTACTCCTCTTCTCCTCTCCCCTCCCTCTGTTGCTCAAGAAGCTCACGGCTTGGTTGCTGGGATCCATTTTAGAGCTACCAACCTTGAGGATAGGAAAGCACACCTCCATAGCCTGGAACGAAGTATCTAATTCCTGTAGGAGGCTGGTTTAGACATGCCTCTAGAGATGGCTACCTCAGACATTGTTTAATCTCCACAGAAGGCACAGAGGATCCATTTCCTACCGGGGGGCTGGTTCACGTGCATCTTTCCTCAGGTGCCAGTTTGTCCTTGAGATTTCTATATGAATGTTACAGAAACTACTTCAGTTTCAGTTAAGTGCTTACATCACAGATATGGTTGTTTCTAATACTGCACAAGGAGGGATCTCACACAAAAATAAAAGACCTGAAAAGGTGTATTTTTATAAACTGGTTTGCAGAAATAAAAGAAAAGAACACCCTGTAAATCCATCTAAAAGACAAGTAATGCAACTTCTCTGTTTTCCAACTACTTTGAGATTGAATCGGGCTTTTGGCAATTTAATAACTTGAGCAAACAACTCTAAACTAGTCTTAGCTTTCTCCTCCACACACACTTATTTAAATAAAGTTTAACTTGTAATATGGAATGTGAATTGTTTGGACTGTTAAATCATTCCAACTCAAAACCCACTCATCATATATGTGTTGAAAGAAGAATATATTTCAGTACTGCGGCAGACTTTGAGTACAGTAGAGCAGCAGTCTTCAATCAACTAGACTTTCCAGAAACAGAAAATGAAAGCATAAGTGCCATATACATTTTTAAATGATTTATCTAAATTCAAAGAACTAACTTTTTTGTGTGATTGATTATAACTGCATATATGAATGGCTATGGATAACAGGTTTCTTTCGCTTTTCAAAATGATATATAACAAAGTACCATGCAGAGACCTATTTACACATCTGTTCAGCACCTGCACATAATTATTTAGCTAGTTTTTATTATTAGGCTTGTCACCATATTAATGTAGCAGTACATTCAAATTGATTGTAATTACAAATTTCCTGAAAAATCTTGGTTTCTGCAAGTATTTAATTAAACTGATATTTTTAATTTAGGATAATTATGTAACTGTACTCCACTACAATAACACATGCATACTTCTCTCTACATAGAAAATGGGTATTTCACATAATTCATACAATATGTGGATTAATATTGTACAATTAAAGGTCAGTTTCCAATGGAAAAGGAGGAATAATTAACTTCAATATTTAGAAACCTGACATATTTCAATTAAGCAAGCAATTTGTCACAAACTTCATAAATCAAGTTAAAGGAGCAAGTTAATACTGGTTATAATAAATAGAGATGATGAAAAATAAGCCTATTCTTTTTCATAACATAATTTTGCTTGAGAAAATGGTCTATATAAAAAGCTGTCCATGACTTCTAGATCATGAGATCATATCTAGCATAGCTCAGTAATAGTGACATTTATTTCCATCTAATGATTGTTTGGAGATCTGTGAAACAATTGGTTGCCTCTGCTGAATAGTCCACTCACACAAATAAACACTGTGAAAATTTCACACTTGTTGTTGAAAACACATTTGAAACTTTGTAAGGTTAACAGGTATACAGAGAAGTTAGGCTGGCAAGAATAGTTAAATATAAAGAAAAGGTGCTCACCAGTGTTGTAGGCTCACAAAGGAACTCCACAAGGAGCTATCTCCAGGAAGAGATACTTCCTCAGTGGAAGTCAGCCCTTAAATGGGGTCTAGGAGAGGTGGAGCCTAGCTCCACCCCTTCCGGACACACAGGTGAATTGCCTTCACCTGTGCTCCCATGGCTGACTCAGTGCTTGCCTCAGGTGGTCAGTCAGAGGTTCAGGCCGTGATTCAACAGTTCCCATAGAAACTTCCACACTACCTCATCTGAAGGAGTCAGGTACTGTCAATTCAAGCTACTAGAACAATAGCCCAAAACATGCTGCCCAGGAGCCCAGAACTCACTTTGTTGGCTTTTTTTCCCAGTCCTTCTGCAAGCCCATGGAGGCTGATATTGCCTAGGAGAGGAAACAAAGATAGGTGAACTGACAGAAAAATAGTAAGATTTTGGTCAGATGCCTGCTGGCTTCTTTTCAATAGTTCCATCAAATTCACAGCTTTTCTACAGGACATTTAGTTTCCATGAGTGAGCCTTTTCTGTTGGGAAAGTTCCAAAATATTTGACCTGACACTGCTCATGCTTATCTTTAAGTAAATTGCAGAATCTGTTTTTCACAATGGCTGAGTTAATCCATTCAGAAATGCTAATGCCAATGAATACATATCCACTGAGCAACAAAGTTATAATCAGGATTTTGAACTCTCATAATTCAAAGAAAATATGAAACAGACTTCTGGTTTGATCCACTATGGCTATAAGAAGTGAGTATGAAATACTGCTCCAATCTCTGCTCCAAACCAGTCAAAGTCCAGTGGTTGCTCTTAGGATTTGATTTGAACTCTTACCTACAAGTTTGTCAGTATTAACCGTGTTCAGGTTTTTTTCCATGAGATTGGGATAAATTGCAAATAGTTAATCGTGTTCCCTATGCAGTATACATCCCTAATCTCAGATCTACTCTCAGTTCAACCTTCTGAAGATGCTACTGATATCAACAGGGAAAATATAGATTTACATGCTATTTAAATGATCGTGCTCCAAAGGGAATGGCTACATAAGTTTGCATTTTCTGACATTGCTTGATTCAATTCCTTGAGTATATCCACAGAAAAACTTCACTGAAATTAAAGGACATCCATATATGATAATAGGTCCATATCTAAAGTTTCCAGGTGCGTATCTAGAGCGTCATTAATGGATATGTAAAATAGGATGGGAAAAGGGAGAAGAGAGTTGGTTTTCCAACACAGAAGCTCACCTTTTTTCTAATCCTTCACTGGCACTCTTCAGCATTTCTCCACATGCAACATCAAGTTGGAAAGAAGCAGAAAAAAAAATATTACCCTGTCTTGCAGTAGTCTGTCTTCTCCAACTCTGTTATGTTCATAACACAAGCATAAATTTGAACCTTCATTTTAGTATCCTAATCCTAAGACAAGATCCTAAGATCCCCAAAAATAAGCTGTCTTCATTCTGCCTTACTTACCTTTCTGAAAATAGGGCAAATATGACTCTGTTGAAGTAAAAAAAAAAGGATGCAATTTACTTTTCTAGTAACATTATTCTCTGGTAAGTATTCTCAAAGTGTTTTTCATGAGAAATGGCCATCTTGAATTAGAAACTGGCATTTTCTTTGTTTGTCTAGGGGATGCATTTTAAATTCTAGTGTCCTGAACCAAAATGAAATGGGAATTGTTACACGCACAGGGACTAAATTTGTTCTGGCGTTCTCTATTGTCCACATGTTCACATCAAGACAATTTTTCCTATTTCTACATTGCCGTATACTTGGCAGGCACAGCAATATAAATACAGCATAGTTAATCAATCCAATCCTATCAGAGAGGAACTGAAGGGAGACCTTTGTTGTTGTACAAATCTACCAGCAACAGAAAACTCCAGGCCTCTCTTCGCCAGTAAGAATGGGTTGGAGATTGGACGAATTGGGAAATAATAGTTATAAATATGCTTATGAATTACTGGCTTGATCCCACAAAGCATTTTTATTAACATCAAAACTTAAAATGAGATTGAATTTTAGACACAAGTTTAAATGAAGAACATGATTAATTGCATAGACATTAGCAAAGTCTGTTTTTTCAGTATTATGCTCCCACTGCCAGGGGAGCTTATGCTCAGAACCAAGGGGACAGAGGGCTTTCTGTGAGGCAAGAGATTTATTCCACCTTTATCTGTACTGAAGATCATAGAGATATAAGATGACTGCCTTCCGCAGATGGAAATAATGGATCTGCCTCTTATCTGCCATTCCAAGTTCATGTAGTTGATCATTTCTCCTACTACTTTTTCCTTCCATTCAGTGCTGCCAGAAAAGTGTGATGACTCGTAACCTATACTTCAGGCAGCTATCAGATCAACAACACCGATCAGGAGATTACAAGTACTGGAAAATAATGTAACGTCCTGGAGAATGTATATCTCCACATCTCTTGGAAGTAAATATTTGTGTGGGTAGAAGTGATCTTGGAGAATACCCTGACTATAACTATGGTTCAGTTTCTCTTTCTCATGATCCCAGATAATCTGGAGAATAGGAAGTTCTGCACAAAAGTGCGCAAGAATTTCCTTATGGTGAGGGTGACGGAGCACTGGAACAGGCTGCCCAGGGGGGTTGTGGAGTCTCCTTCTCTGGAGATATTCAAGACACGCCTGGACACCCACCTGTGCGACCTGGTGTAGGGAACCTGCTTTGGCAGGGGGGTTGGACTCGATGATCTCCAGAGGTCCCTTTCAAACCCTATGATTCTGTGATCCTGTGATTCTGTGATCTGGCTCTCATTTGAGGAGTTTTGAGCAATGGGGAATTGCGTATGTTCACATATCTGTATGGTACACTTCTCCAAGTTCTGCATAAGAAGTGGGAGATGATCCTGAAAGGATTCGTAAAGCTCTCAGTACCTGAGACAAGGGCATGCAGTACTTCTGTAGTATGAAAAAACAAAACAACTTCACCCAAAGGGGCTATCATCCCCATATAGAAACCTATACAGCAAGAAGTTCTGTCCCACTGTCCAAGCCAGCTCTGCAACTCCAACCACATTTCCCTTTCCTCTGAACCTTTTCCCCACGCTTGGCTGGGGAGGGATGCTGCTGGGGAGTGGCGCTATGACTAATTCTGTTTCTCCTTCATTCAGGTAGCGGGAAAAGGGAAGGGAGCAGACAAGGCTCTGGAGCTTTTTGCCTCTTCTCTTCCTTCCTTGGCCAGGTGATACAGAAAGATGGAAGGAAATGCTCTGTTGCTCACCCCTTGCTAGGGAAAAGAAGAAAAGTGCTCTGAGTGAGATTTCCACTGCATAAAGCATGGTTTAGGGTAGCTGAGAGAATGGGAAAAGAGCTTTGCCGCAAGAGGTCAGAAAGGGACAGGTACACAGTGGGGAGTTCCCTCCCTGCCACCCCCACACAAAATTATATCCCTTAAGACTGCAGTGTAAAGCAATATAGAGTGCTGCACCATAAAACCTAGGGTCTGTCCTGTTCAGCCTCATGAAAGTGTCACTGTCCCATCCCAGTTCCCTATAGGATCAGGCAGAAAGTGTGCCTTTTCTCATTAAAGTGACTGTTAAACATGGCCTTGAATTGGGATGCAGCAACCAATAACACCTTCCATCACTTTATGCAGAATAATGTATTGGTTGCTAATTAGAATAAATATATAATTCTAATAATCCATTCATGTTCCACATCTCTGATCGACAAATCACTGTTAGGTATTCATGAGAGCATATTTCTAACTATGGTTTGAATACTGAATGCATGAAGGGCTCATCCATGTTAACCAGCCTGAACTTGCTTAGTCCAAAGTCAGATCCATGGTGCACAGGTAATATAACATTGCCTTCACTCTTCCCAAGCACTGATAAGCCAATCTGACCACAGTGCTAGAAGAACTACCTCAGAGCTTCCCCAGAAAACCAAGAAGTCCATGGCTTCAGGAAGTCATTTTGGTTTGTGAGGTTGTGTTTTAACAGTTCAGAGGGCACTATTCCCTACACCAGATGTTATAAGTGGCCAGTGGTACTGAGTTAATGCCACTTTTTACTGTTCTCCTGGCACTGATAATCCAACACCACTAGTATTTTCTAAGTGACACTGTGCAATGTATTGAAAGCCAAGGGGAACTTTGGGTAACTAGCTCTTTGATAAGTGTTGTCAGCATTCTAGAGGCATTTGAATAATGTCCTTAATAACATTCTTTAACTTTTGGTTAGCCCTAAAGTGGTCAGGCAGTGGGGCTCAGTGATCTCTGTAGATCCCTTATAACTGAATTATGTTCTTCTATTCCACTCTACTCTACTCCACTCCACTCCACTGTATTCTATTCTATTCTGTCTTATTAACATAAGATCTTTTCATAATACTGCTATCTAATAACACACATTCATGAGTGTTTGAGTCTCTGTGTGTGTGTATTTGTGTTGGATGGAAATTGCAACATTTTAGACATGAAGGATATGAGGATGTAGGAATATGTATCTCTGTGACATCTTGGCCAGTTTTGGCAAGCAACCTTTCCCAGCTGGGTGCTGTACTTTAAGTGTATTTGAAATATGTTGAGAGTCTAATTAAAATTAATGGAGAAATAAAATTTTGGGAGAAAAAGGGCACCATAAAGAAAGAAATGCTAACACTTGAAAATATTTGACCTCCATGGGCATTCTTAGAATGTTTTGTGTTTAATGAACAAATCAAAATATTGCTCTGGGACTTGCCTTTGTCTTTAGAGTACAATATATTAAAAAAAGACTATGACTATGTAATAAACTAATGAGTTTTCCTAGACTTCTTCCTCTCTGCAGTATTGGAATCAGAATATGGAAGCAGCCAATCCATAATTTGTCTTTCTCCCATTCACATCTTACCCCAACAGCCTCTGAAACAAGAACCATCTGACCAGTGTTCAGAAGAAGAGATGGTGGAGTAGAGGCCCTGAGCACTTCAGCACCTTGTATCACCCTTCCCTCAGCTGCCCACTTGTGTGTTCAGTTGCTTAAACTAGGGGTAGGCAGCAGGATCTTGAAGGGCTTTTTCCACAGGTCTGGGATGTATCATGCTCTGTGATGAATCTGCTTAAAACATGATTGTGCAACATGGCTCTAGTTGCACCTCGAGTCATGATGCTGTTAACAGAAGAAAAGAAAAACAAAAGCTTAGTTAAAAAAATATATATAGACTTCAAACCCTGCTATGTAATCATGATAAATACATCGTTATTCAATGGAGTCACTATGGACAAGGTAAATTGAAGTGCCTTAATCGTGTTTTTCTATGACTTAACTTGTGTCTTTTTTTTTTTTTCAATGTTTGTTTTGAGAATAATTGCAGCCCCTTTGGCACATTTATATCCCTGACTTATTGATACATATTCTTAAGCCAGAAGAGTGATCTTAGCTCAGGAAATACTTGGTGAGACTGCTTGTTAGAGGGAGTTTCAAGCAAAAGCAATCTTGTTGATTCATACAGGTTTAAAATCTTTACAGAAATAGATGTTTAATTAATGAAATCTACACAACCCATGGTCAAGTGAATAATAAACTGTCAGTAAATTATCCCTGGCAGATGCAAGGGAAAAAATGCTGTTGTGTTATTGGAAGGGTGCACTAAGGACACTGTTCATTGCAGGGGAGTTTTACTAGGTGACCTTTAATGGTCCTTCCAACTCAAACAGTTCTGTGATTCTATGATTCTACAAGTGTATTGCTATCACATACTTCTGTATGCTATAGATGCAATCCATATCATGGATGGGTGCTGAAGGCACACCACTACCACTGCTGGGATTTTGCAGCTTCTCATATTCCACCACAGAAAGACAGATTTCTTCCCTCCATGACAGACTGAGGTTGTGAAGAGTGCAGCACAAGACTATTGCTTTGTTTCTACAAGCTTCAGTTGTTGGTTGCAATAAAAATGTCAAATGGTCTAATTTTGTGTGATTAAGTGAAGACTGACACTAAATCAAATTATCTGTTGAAGGTCTGTGATTTCGAGTAACTAACCACTGTTTTGAAGCTAGCTGCAATGTGCATACAACTACTTAGAAACATTTCTGCATTAACATGCAACTGTAGAAGCTGAATATCTATTAGCTACATTTATGAACTTTTGACACCATCATATGCCAAATTATTTTAATCTTTTAAGTCACCTCAGCATAGGCAAACATTGGAATGGGTTGGCTTTTTTCTATTACTTAATCCTGAGAGATTTCAGACATCATCCAAGGCGTTGGTTGGAGTTTTTGGAGATGAATCATGTGCAAATAGAAGGCAGGAATACAGACAGTTACTCCATGCCTGGAAAGAACAAGATTTCCTTCTCACATCTCAACCAGCATGTCCCAGGCTTAAATCCAGCAGACCCCACTGGTAAGAAAGGTCTAGGGATGCATTGGTCCAGACTGCATGCCTCTGGTCTGAGGGCCCAGGGCACTCCCTTCAGTAGATCCAGGATTGGTCCTCAGGCCTGCTGCCAGCAAATCTGGATGTTGTTTTATAGCTATGCGATGTTTCCACCTAGATGACACTGTTCACTGACCACTGATGCTTTCAGAGTATGCATGCATGGACGTGTGCATGAGAAAGACTGGCAACCTGAAAACTGGCATAAAGAAGTTATGCAGATGGAAAGATTGGAACTACATATCGGTTATCGTTTTTTATTATTGTTAGCCGAGTGTGATGCAAGTTTGTGCAGCAGATGCAAGATAAAAGGATCCTCCAGTGTTAACTATCTCCAGAACCCCAGCAGAAAGATCTTTGCTACTGTTGTGTTTCTGTACAAGCAGTATTCCTAACATGGTTTGCACTGTAGTTCAAAAGCTTTGCTAGCACTTTGAAACATTATTTGTATGAGAAATGCCAGACCAGGCAATGTGGTGATATAATACACTAATAAAGCAAATTCTGCACAATGTTCAATAGGAAAGAATTTTTATTTTATGAAGAATTTTTATTTAATGTATTTTTCTTAAAAGCAAGGACGCTATATTACCCGTAATAAACCATTCTTGGAGCTCATTAATGACTTTGTTATCCATTTCCAACTTCTCTGTTTCTAAATTATGGAAACAAGTTTTGGAGTGCAGTTGGAAGCAGCTGAATGCTCCAGCATTCTGCTGTGAATGCAGAGCATTTTGTTAAACCTCTTCCACTATTTCCAAAATACCTAGAAATACTTTAATGACAATAGAATACAAGAGGCTGTCTTTTTCTATAAAATATACGCATACACACACATTTTCCTTCCTGATTTTCTTTGCATGTGTCAAGTTAGGCAGGAAATCTATAGCACTTTGTAGTTGCTGATGTAGAAATGACTGCCAAATGAATGGTTTATACTGGAATATCTTGTTATTTATATAAGTATGTTAAAGTATGGACATTTAATTTAGTTCTCATTCCAAACCCATGACAAGTCACTTTGACACCTTTAAGAAACATTTCACATATGGTAAGATGCAGTGTTCTAAACTGTAAAAGGGAAAAAAATATGTATGAATCAAATTAAATCAGAGATTTTTAAACAATCAAAGGAAATACTTCTATTCTGTAAAGATACATTTCAGCCATTTGCTCTCTAATAATTTTAATGATGAATGAATATTTCTGGGGACAAAAGAAGGTTTGGGTTTTGGCTCTTTTCACTATCAACTCCTAGGGCAACATTTTGCATGCATTAATCGAAATATCTTTTTGGATACAAAGAGTGAAAACCTTCACAGGAAGCTCTGATATGTTGTGGGGCTGTTACAGAGCTGAATGTAAGGCATTCTAGGCATTAAGCACAGACATTGAAACAGCAAAGTAGGGATTTTGTACCACACCTACACTCCCTGTACCTGTCTCTTACCATCCTGCAGGCCTTCACTTCATTAGTAAAGCAGTCCTGTTTAACACCCCACTCTGTGTAAAAATATCATTTTAGCTAAAATACAACTCTGCCATAAAACATTTGAATTAAATCAAGCTACTTGTGTAATGGAGCTGACTGGAAAGTAGCACAAAAGGTTGATTTACGGTGCAGACTAGACGTGGATGTATTCGGTTTCAAAGCTGACAATTTATACAGAGCACTTTCTACAACACGTGGGTTTGTGCCATGAAGTCTGGCTTTGGAGTATCAACTCTCTGGGTACTTCCAAGATTTGGGGTACAACTGAAGCTCCTAATGGTTTGTTGTGTCATTCAACTTCAACAAAGCAGTAACGTCTTGTTACTTAGAGAGCAGCAAGCAGAAAGACATGTGTGGGGAAAGACCCTGCTACAGCCAAATGCTTCTTCCAATGCATCTTGCCTTAGTGGATCCTTGCGAGAATAGGCAAGTGACTTTTAGCACTTGCCACGAAGATGAAAACACATGGAGGTCCCTGTGTTGTGTAGTTCTTGCCTGGCCAAGCAATGGCCTGGTCTTGCTATGAAGGGCGGAGGTGAGCTGCAGAATCAACTGGGTGCTGGCCATACATACAGAGATATATACAGGTATCATAAATGCATCAAATGAAAAGCAGAAGTATTTTCTGTTTAGAAATAAATGTGTATGAAATTATCACGAAGACAAAGACTTAAAAGACATAGAATGCAGAATTTATTTTGTCTGCCTTTATTCAAAAACAAATCCTTGACAAAACTTTTTGAAGGACAAGAGCTTTTTGCCAACTTGAATAACAGCATCAACCAGTGATGAAATACAAAAATCAACAAAGATGAAATACAGTCAGTTGTAAGCTCTGAAACTTTTTCTGAACCCCTATTCTTCTTATCTCTACTCATCTGGATCTGCCCAACCTGTTGCACACCCCGCACTCAAGCCTGAGCCAAACCCTCCTTTATTACCACTTGTTACTCCCTTGACTCTACATGTGAGAGTCAGGATTATAATCTGAGAGTATCTCAGAGGAAAGAGGGCAAAAACAATGGCCAGCACAGTTTTCCTGAGCTTTTTGTTAGTTGGTTGCTTGGTTGATTTTGTTGTTTGTCTTTTTGTTTGTTTGTTTTGTGTTTGTGTGTGTGTTTGCCTCTTGAGGACATATTCTGAGACCTTTTGTAGAGTGCATACAGCTGCACCCCATCCCAACTCCTCCCATCCCTATGGAGACCACCAGCCCCTGCAGGCCATCAGTTGACTTTGCAACCCTGTGAATTATGGGAGGACACAGGTGTCTTCCCAAGACAGCCAGTAGGGTTGCCCATTTTGGGCCCCAGATTTTGGAGTGATCTAGAACCTGTAAGAAGGGGAGTTGTGTTTTTTCCAATGAAGATCATGCATGTCCCAAGTCAGCTAGTGCGTTACAAAACCGGTATTTTAATGGAGTCTATGAGTGTTCTTGCTAAATGGAAAATGAAAGGGGACTACCCCACGTTTAATGAAACAAAACACAAGTGAGTCAGTCTTTAAATCTTTCACCAGATAATTTCTCTCTCCTAATGTGCTCTTTCTATCCACTAATTTGACAGTGCGCTCTTTTAAATGTAGGTACCTGATCGATGTCCCTGTGTAAATTCATCTGGCTGATGAAACAAAACAGCAATATCTAACGACAATGTTTGGCACAGGTACAAACACAATCCGTCTCTCACATTTATCTTGAGATTGCATTCAAAGTACACTGAAATGAAAACGCACTACATCTCTTCTATTTTTCTTACGTTGAAAGATTTAAAAAGTGTAATCCACATTAAGCTTCTACATTTCACCAGCCACGTCTGACTGAAAAGTGTGTGCTTTTAGATGGTAACAGCACTGTTCATTGCTACTAACTCTGAGCAACAGTTTTTTTCTGCTCTTTCTTATGGAATTCCTGAAAGTGCTTTGCCAAATCATATGTAATGTTTAATTCATATAACTTTTTTTCCTCCCGTTTCTTAAGCGAAGCCATTAAGTTAAAACTGGAAATGGAACCTCGTGCATCCACCTTGAATGCTGGAGAAGAAACCACAAAACAGAGATCTGAAAGAAGTTAAAATTTGCACTTGAGAAATTCTTCAGTTAATGTTTCTAAATCAGGCACAATGCTTCTAGTATTTACAGGTAAATCTATGTGCCATATTGTCGTGCACTGAACAATTAATTCTATGTGTTTTAAGTATGTAGACGATCACGAACAGTCATGTATTTATGTCTTCAAACTTCGTTCCCATCAGTTTCACTGAATGGATAAAACTGGCAGTGATTTCTGTGCCTGGCAGAGTCCTACTGGGCATCATTTTGGACTGACTTCTTCCAAAAAGCACCTTCAGAATACAGCAAGAAACAGTATATGAGCCTGGTTGCTCTATTTGCAGCATAAAGGCTTCTAGTACTTACTGGGCTGACTGTTAAATCTCTACAACCTTCTTCCCAAGAAGCACATCTTCTACAGCTTGTTTATCGCCCATGGTCCCTTTTCCCCTACCTCCCAGCCAAGAAGAAAAAATTCCAGTGAGATTATTCT
Organism: Pavo muticus; assembly: GCA_016647715.1. Classification (NCBI taxonomy): domain Eukaryota; kingdom Metazoa; phylum Chordata; class Aves; order Galliformes; family Phasianidae; genus Pavo; species Pavo muticus. The sequence continues at coordinate 400,406 of JACDJE010000188.1, read as the reverse complement.
TTTACCTATACTTTTAGGTGAGGTAAACACATCCATATGTTTGTTTTCATGTATTTTTCATCAGAGGACCTGGCAGTGTGAAGGAGTGCCTCACGCTGAAGTTTTCTTATGCTCTAGCACACAGGGGAGAATAACATTGCAGTCCTGTGTAAATGTGTTAAGAAATGTAGAGATACCGAGTCAGACACAAGGTCCACTTTCTTCATGTGCTGAATCACCTTTGTCAAGCACTTCTTTAGAGACTTAATGTGGCAATCTGTCATTCACAGAAAGGTGCATGAGGAATGTAAAACGCTGTTACTGGAATTTATCAAGAGCAGCTTCCATAATCTGCTACGCTGTAAAAATGTTCATGTTTTAGCATGCCAAGGGAGCTCTAGCGCTGATACCTTCAACAAATAGGAAGCACATGGCATATTAAGCTCGTTTCCTCTCAAGTCCATGGTTTACTTTTGGAGCATATATATGAAAAGAAAATCCAAGCATCAGCTGCACAGGTTAAAAAGGTAAGGCCTTTCCTTGTGTGTGTGAAGTGGGGAGTCACATAAAGCAAATGGACTTGGCAGCTTTCCTTTGCTCTTTTTTGTTTCTGAAGTTGAACCACAGTCATAAGATACCAGAAAGTAACATTATCACTCAGTGATAATCTATCCATGATAAATACACAGCGTTGGAGGGAAGCAAGCAAAAAGGAATTTTGTGTGCAAGGTTTGGCCTTTCTCAAATAAGAGACCTCTTCAGATGATCATGTTGCTTTGATCTATGACCCAAACTCATCTGAGCCTTCAGTGAAGCTATTACAGAAAATCTAATCTGTATTTATTCACCTTCGTACCAATCTTGCTGCTCTGAAATTAATGCCTCCTATTTTATTATGTTGGCCCACGACACCAGAGGTGGATGCTGGTAGCATGTTAGTAGAGCTTGAAATTTCCCACCAATATTCCGTTGCGTTTTGTTGCCATGTGACAGATGGCAACAGAGGGGCAGTTTGACGAAATGGCCTCTGACATGGAAGTGCGTACAAAGCAAAGGTGTGTCACTGAATTCCTCCATGTGGAAAAAATGGCCCCCATTGACATTCATTGACACATGCTGAAAGTTTAAGGAGACCAAACGGTGGATGTGAGCACAGTAAGGAGTGGGTGGTGCATTTCAGCAGTGGCAACAGAGACATGAAAGACAAGCCACATTCCAGACAGACATGCACAGCTGTCACACCACAAAATGAAGACTGTCTCAACCAGCTCATCCACACAGATTGGTGAATTACAACCAGAGAACTGTGTACAGAGTTGAATATAGCTTCAGTGCATTGAAAATGATGATGGTAATGTTGGAATATAACGAAGTTAGCGTCAAGTGAGTCCTGCAAATGCTCAGACAGGAATAGAAAGAGCATCATATGTAAGTTTCTCAGGACCTATTGAACCAATACAAGGCTGAAGGTAACAGTTTACTTCATCCAGTTTCCTGGATCACATCATTACCAGTGATGAGACATGGTGTCACCACTACAAACCAGAGTAAAAAACCATGTCCATGAAGTGGCAAGAAGTGAATACCCCATCAAAGAAAAAATTCAAGATAGAGACCTCAGTGGAAAAGGTGATGTGCAGTCTTTCGGAATAGAAAAGGTTGATCCTTATGGATTTTCTGGAGCCCAAAAAAACCATCAAATCTGACTGCTACATCATGATGCTAAGATGAAGACTTGAACTTCCAGAGTCAGGACAGAGAAGAAAATAACCTTTCTCTTGCAACATGGTAACAGCAAACCCACCAGTTTGAAGACTGTGGTGCACGTTGTCTACCTTGTCTGAACTGTCCTACCAAATGCCTACTGTACAGTCCAGATTTGGCACCTTCTGACTTCCATCTGCTTTAGATGATGAAGGATGGAATGCATGGGCAACGTTTTCCTATCAATGATGCCATCATAGCAGCTGTGAAACAGTGAGCCACTTCCATGGGTACAGATTTTTATGAGCATGGCATGCTTTAGTCCATCACAAGTGAAAATGCTTAGCTAATGGTGGAGACTATGTTGAAAAAAGGTTTTGTAGTTGCGAATTTCCTCTATCAGCAGAGCTATTATGCTATTTGTATCTGTTGCAGTTCCCATGGAAATAAATAGGAGGCATTACTTTCAGAGCAACCTATGGGTATATGTTATGTTATATATATATAAAATTACATGTAGAGAAAGAGCATATTCTGTACCAATAGAAACTTTCCACCCATGTCTGTTTGCTTGCTCCAAATGCTTAGTAGCTCCACCACACACACACACAAAAAAAAGTTTTGTCAAATCTACTGTATGTTTCATCATTTGTCAAAGAAATGTACCTGATGCGACAACACTCAGAACTCCTTTCTTCATCAAAACTTCAATTGATTTTACAAGATGATGCAAAGAAAGGCTAGGCCATATTTATAAGAACAGTAAGTAAAGTTCATATACATGTGTGTGCACACATACACATAATATATATTACAAGATACAGAGGTACACGCAGATACATTTTTCCTTTTCTTTCCCCTGGATGATAAGTCAAAGGGAAGTTTTGTAAGGAACGCAGGCTTGAATTCCTGCAAGTATTAACCCTCGATTTCAGCTCTGAATTTTCTCTGATTTTTACCTCCTCTGTCATTTCTTCATTTTAAAGTAGCTCCTCATAATTTACTGAAGTGTATCAAGATGAACAAGACAAGGCTCTCCTCAGATATATATACTTTCTCACTTAAAATATAAAATTCAGATCTGCATTTGCACTCCTTCCAATCTCTGTTGTGAATCTAGGTTGTCAATCCCAATGGTCAAATTCAGTACTATTAGATTTTTAGCACAGCAAATATTGGGCAGTCTCACTCAGAAGTTCCAGCCAGCATGCAAACTTACCATTCATTATTATCGCTAAATTGCATGGTTTTATTTTATAGCTTATTATTAAAAGATTGGATTACTCAAGTACTAACTTCTAATGGAGGTCTGGAGAGAGAGGGAAGCCAAGGAATCAAGGTCATGTGGTTATTTTTGTTTATTGTACATGAAATGGGAAGGTTCTTCTGCTTATTACAGAACTCCATATCCTCCTTTTTGTACATTAATGAAAACTTTTTAGGAGGAAATATTGAAAGATCTTTACATAATACAGATTTCATAAAACTATGCATTCTTGGCATGTTAGTTAGACATATTCAACTTATGTGTGCCTAATCTGTATTTTTACAGGATTTCTCTATCCAAGAGTTCTGTTACTGTTAGCCATAGATTGCTTCCACACAGAAACTCACACATCTGGGTGTTAGCATCTCTGTGAGGTTTGATCAGTTGCATATTTGCCTATGAATTTTCAGATGTATCAGAAAAAAAAAAATCCTATTTCTTGAGGACTATATAAGGAAATAGTTTGAGTCTTAGCATGTCACTGTTTTATTCAGCAGCAGAGTATCGGCCTGCATCACCACACACTACACAGTAACCTCTTGTTTATTTAACATACAGAAGGAAAAGTGCCTGCTTCATCAAACTCCACACATAACGACCATCTACTGATTGCTGCTTCTATAATGCTCTGGACACATTCCCCTTCTGCTCAAAATGATTTAGTGAGGACCGCTATATGTGTCTCCAGAGATCAAAATAAGACTTCTCAAAAGAGGAACAATGTACATCTGCTTTAGTGTTGAAGGTTGCATAACATCAACCATATCTCAACACCTTTTGGAGTCTTGAAAGATTAGCCCAAAGGAAATATACACCAGGAACAAGATCTTGCACTTCTTTGATGATTTTAGAGTGCTCTGTGAAATACAACCATGGAGATAAATGTTTGTCTTCTTGTCCCCAAGGAACAGAATCATTTTTGAAGTGTCATAATTAATAATACAGGGACTTATCTTCCCAAAATACCTGCCTGATGTTGAAGACAAAAGTGTTTCTGTATCATTCCATGGCAGTTCATCCTTGTGAAAATGTTACTCCTCTGATATTGACAAGATCCGCGCCATCTTGGATGGCCAATCAGTGTGCCAGTTTCCTAACTGAGTGAACTAACACTTACTGAGTGAAGTTGGAAGACTTCAAACTTTTTCTTTCATAAACCCCATTCTCCTTGTTCTTTCATGCCAAATCCTTCTGTTTTTCCCTGATTGTATCAACTTCTTCAGAATTCCAATCCAGATCACACAAATATGTTGGGATGATCTTCATTACCTTTTTGTAACGAAGATACAAATATGGGATATTTCCTCTATTACTTTCTACACAAATGCATATTGCACAATTAATGATGGTGAATACAGAGCATATTTGATTGGATGGAAATGGGGTCTATAGATGCTCTCCAATTTCTTTGACAGGCAGATTGCTCTTCTACATGAAGGCTTTGGTCAGATGAGATTGAAATGCCTAGATAAATTTCTCAGGAATATGAAGTAAAATACAAGCCTTCTAATTACCTGAAAGTAATCATGTTGTATACTTCTATCTCGGAGTTGACTATGCAATAGGTACATGCAGATCTTTTTTCTGATGGTGGGAAAAAATACAGCTACTACCTTTAAAAAATAGCGTGAGAAAATAAAAAGATCTCCTGGCTCCCTTCTCCCCATTTGCAGCCACTGGCCACAGACAACTTTGAGATGCCCACAAGCATACTCTTTCTACTTAGAAACTCCCTAGCTGAAACTTTCCCCCATGAAGTAGCTCCCTCATACTTTCTGCAGAGAAGAGACATCTTATGGACTAAATTCACCCTCCAGGAATCTCCTACCACTGAGGTCTTCATCCCAGTTAAGGCCAGAGATCACTGCAGCCCAACTGGACTGGCCTCTGACAGTCCCACAATCATCTGTGTCATCTACAGCCTCCCCTGGGATGCAACTGCCACTGTGTTCTTTTCTTTTGCAGTCTGTTTATTCTGTTTTCCCTGACCCATTAAACTAATGGTCCCACCTCTGTTCTCTTTAGTCAGAGGTCTCAAAGAGCATTTGATGAGTTAAGAGAACCACCTTCATGCACAGCCATCTCCTTACTGAATTTCTTGCTCACCTCTGCCAGCCAGAAATCTGGCATCCAACTTGGCACTGAGCACTTTTCCTTTCTGTGTGTGCATTCAACATGCTCATTACACTATAGCTTTCACATCATAACTCATGTAACTCACCCAATTATATCTCTTTACTTTCTTCTCTTCTTGGAAGCTGAATCTCACTTCTTTACGATGGCTATAAGGCCCAGTTCCCAGACTTATGGCATGTGTTCCAAATGCTGCTGCCAACCTTCTTCCACTTGAAAACAAACACAGACTCAACACCTTCCTCCATCACTATACTTGATTCAAAATGCTGATCAGACCAAAAAAAAACCATTTTATTCTGTAAAATTATTTGTGGACTTTGTCCAGCTCATCTCATAACCTGATCCACAAGCTGTTCTCGTGTGGCTGAAATGAACAATTTAATAATTCATGTTTATTGACTTCTACTGCTGTCGTGTTGTTCTCCTAATGTTTAGGTTTAAAGAAGAGATGGTCTCAGTTTTAACCTGAAGTAAAATTAAACAAAACTTAATTAAAACTGTCTATATATATATATACACATATACAAACATATGTGTATATGTATATATAAATACACACCCTGTAACAAATATTTTCCTACTTGTTTACCAACAGTAGAACATAGCAGATAGATCAACATTAAGAGGCAGCTACAGAAGAATCCCACTTTACAGCTCTCTGTGACTCGAGGGAATCTTTAGCCCTGCATCAGGTGTCTGGGTTTCCTCTGCAACTTATGGAGAGAATGAATGGAACTGCTGGTGATGATTAAATGGTGTTAAAAGAATGAAGAAATACGGAGTATCAGTAAGGTGGGACTCAGTTAAGTCCCTTCTTGCACACATGTTTAAACTTCCTATTGCTGAATAAAACACGGCAGGCATCTTCCAATGGAAAGGATAGCACTACATACCACACACACATGATGGGGCTGTTGAAGAAAACAGCAATGGGAATGGTGCCTCACAAGCAGACATTTCCTTAACCTGCAAGTTATAGAGCCTTAGACTTTCCTGCTTTAGTGGCTTAACTGCCTGAAAATAACTCCATGTTCACTGGGCTGGCCTTTTCTGCATCTTAAATAATCAACAAAGTCACTATTTGACTAGTCTAAAAGTCTCTGTTTGTAATGAAGATCAAACTGATGATAAAAAAAAAAAAAAAAAAAAAAAAAAAAAAAGAATGAAATGGGATGCCAAGTCTGTTTAAATCACAGAGCTTTTCTGGGAATTAAAAGGTCCATGGTGCACTTGAGCTGATTCAAGATCCTATGAAATAAAGAGAAGAAGAAACCAAAGGACAGAGACTGAACTAATCCAGAAAAGAGGAGGCCAAAACAATCCAAGACTCAAATACAAAACATTTTCACAAGTTCAGAAGTAGCAAATTTTCCACTGGAAAATGGATTGGCTTTAAACTTTTGTTAAATTATCTAAACTATCCAACTTTCCACAAAGCTTTTATGCTGCAGTTTTGATCTGCATACAAAGCTTCTCAGAGAATTGCAAAATACAGCAAACAAACCAAATTGCACTTCCTAATTTCTGTAATTGCTTGTTACAATATTCTTGGGAGTTGAAACAAATTGAATGCATTGGAACATTTTATGAAGTTTCCCTTGCACATAAGAACCACTTTGGATCTCATTGATAGAGGCTGGTTTGGTTTTATTTGTTCACAACAGCAAACGATAGAAGTTGTTTAAAATGGAAAAAAAAAAAAATCCCTAGTGGAAACAGATTCCTGGTAATTTCGTTCCTGGTCTTTGACATTCACGTATCCGTGTGTATTGTTTGCTAATGCTGCATTGCATTTCAGCTTGCCTCGGCCATGCAGAATTAAATGGTAGCTGTATTTATGGGCACACTGAGCTCAGTAGACCATGGAAGAACTTATGCAAGGTCTTCCTTCTAGTGAGAAAAAGAAATGTTACCTGTCTGTAAATTCCACTTGCTCCCTGATTCTTGACAAGGATAAATGCGTCGAGGGAGCAAAGTGGGAGCTTGGGCTGCTTTGGGGGCCGCTCTCCTCGCTTTTGCCATGGGATGGATCCAGAGGAGAGTGGACATGGGCATTTCTGGCGGAGGTGACACCGCGCGGGAGCACCTTCGGCAGCGCGGGGGAGAGCTGTCGGGCTGTGCGCGGAAGGCTGCGGGACAGTGAGAACGGAGCCGCTCTTGCGTTCACCGAGCAGCGGTCGGAGCTGAGTATCAGAGCCCTCTAGTGAGACTTCTCGGAGTGGATCTCCCCCCGCGGCCCTCCGGGACAGCCTCCACGCAGCCCGCGGCCGAGGGCCGGTTTCATTTCTATGGGGGAGCCGAAAATCACCTTGGCAAGACGAGGGGCGGCCCGAGGTTTGCTTCCCTTTGGGCAAACCCCGACCCCCGCCCAGCAACACCCCAACCACCGACCCAGCCCGAGGGTCGCGCCGCCACCGAGCAGTGAGCGAAGAGCAGGAGGATGTCAGCTGAGAAGGGAGCAGGAGGGGAAAGGCAGCCTAATCCTAAAAATACGGTCCGGTTAAATCCCCGCGAGCCGGGGATGGAGATGGTAACAAAAATGCCTGGAATCGGTAGGAGCAGTGAACAATCTTCGTGCTTTCCTCATCATCTTGGAATAATCAGTGGAATTAACTGAGGTCGAGGAAACCGGCTCTCGGGTTAGTTGTGGGAGGCTGTGAGAATAGGGGGCAGCCATTAAAAGAAACCTGATCGCTATTCATCAACTCGGAAGAGGGGAAAGGAGGAGGAAGAAAAAAAAAGAAAGAAAGAAAGAAAAAAAATAGACCTTCATGGCTTGAGCTCGTACCAGCCTGGTATACCTCTGATCAAGAAGATCCCGGGAAACACGAAGTTTACAAACACTGTCAAAGTGATGCTTGTAGCGTGATTTCAGTTGTCAATCCCGCAGAAGCCCACCAGAACTTTGAATGCAGTGCCCTGCATTTCTGGCTAGTTAGTGCCAATCCCCTGAGGCGGAAGGCTCTCTCCTTATTTTAACCATATGTGCCTGCTGCTGTTGTTGTCTTGTCTGCGAGCTGCGCGCTGCCTTTGCTGAGGGTTCCCCTGTGCCGAGGAGCATCCGAGGTGCTCCGGAGCCCAGGGGACACGGGGCCACGTCCCCTGTCCCCGGGCCGCCCCCAAGTGGTGTCCCTTCTCCGCGGGACCCGAGCCTAGCTGTGAGACGGAGATCCCTAAATAAGCGTTGGCACTGTGGGTCGGGGTGCTGCTGGTAGGAGTAAGTGAAAATCCTGAGCTCCGCGCCCAAGATTGAGAGGGGATAATGTGAAGGTAATGAGGCAGGGCCGCATTAACGGAGGCAATGGGAGGGAGTGCGCTGATCGGCCGACAAGCGGGGCCGTGCCTGGGCCCCCCGCCCGCAGCACCCCGCCGCCCCCGGAGCTTTCTTTCAAGCGGGTTTGATGGCATAATCGAGTGCCCCGCTGCAGATCTGGAATCCTCGGCGGATCCCCCCGAGGAACAGAGCGCTCAGGCAGCTTTCAGCGAGTCCTTTCGCCCCAAATCACAGAACAACAAGCTATTGTTGTTAGTCTTAATTGAGTTATTCGCGGTGATCCTCCGTCGCGTTTTCATTTTCGGTCGGGCCGGGATCTCAGTCCGTCTCCGGCCATCTGTGATGGGACAGACTCCGGTTTGTTTCAAAACAAAATGGTGAAGTAAGTATATAATATGAATAAATAATCCGGGAGGGAGAACCCGAGGCTCCAGGCTTCGAAATGACTCCAGGCTCCACTCTGTGCCATGGCCGTGGGTCAGGACACGGTGGGGGCAGACGCGGGCGGGCCGGAGGGTGCTCGGGGGGGACACGCAGGCCCGGAGTGCTGCTAAGGGTCGTTGTGATCCACGGAAAAGCGAGACAGAGCAGCAGGCTTTCACTCAAGTTAGAGCACCCTGGTTTAAAAGGGAATGCATATTGTGTCCTGATGGAAAGGAAAGGAAAGGAAAGGAAAGGAAAGGAAAGGAAAGGAAAGGAAAGGAAAGGAAAGGAAAGGAAAGGAAAGGAAAGGAAAGGAAAGGAAAGGAAAGGAAAGGAAAGGAAAGGAAAGGAAAGGAAAGGAAAGGAAAGGAAAGGAAAGGGGAAAGGAAAAAGGAAAAAGGAAAGGAAAATGAAATAAGATAAACACGAACTTGAAGCCATTTGTCACTTGCTTGCTCTCCCTACAGTCCTCACCACGGTAGCGGACATGTGTGAGGAAGACGTTCTTCATCCTGGCAGTAGGAACACCTCGGGGTTCAGTACTCGCTACCAGCCCCGAGAGCTCCTCTGAGCCGTTCACCTCGGGTGGCTGTGGAAAGGGACGCAGGAGGGATGTGGCTGTCCGGGCGAACGCGCATCATCTGCCAAGGGCGCAGTGCAGACCTGCGGCCTGCGGGTGGCTGCGGCCTGGGGGGAGGCAGAGCCGGGAGGGAGACTGTCACATAACTTCGGCGTTGGATTTGCACTCACGTACGGACCCAAACCGGTTACGTGCAGCGAGAGACTCCTGGAAGCGACACGCTCGGGCGTCCCTCCCTCCCCTCAGCTCTCCCGCGCCCTGCTCAATAAAAGAAGCATTACGAGAAAAATGGCTTTTTGGTTTATTTCACTTAGATTTCACAAGGACTCGCGCTGACACCGCCTGTTCTGCACGCTCCGGCAAAGTCACACTCGGGCAGGGAGCGTGGCTGGGGCCGGGTATGGGGATGGAAACGGGCCCGGGACGAAGCTGGGGCTCCTGTGCCAAGCACAGCCCTGGGAGAACCTTTGACTGCGGCTGCACGAGGAGTGCCGACGGTGACCCGGCAGAAAATTCCCTCGGAGTGAGGACGCAGTTAGCAGGCAGCTCGGGTCACTCACTCCGGGATCTGACTGTGGTGAAAGAGCCCTTTCACCCACACCGAAAAGCTCCTCGCCCGGTCGTTTCGTTCCCTCGCCAGGCTCTACAACTGGCCTCGCCCCGCGCCGTGGCTTTGCAGTCGGGATCCCTTTCCTAACACGTTCAGGAAGACTTTTTCCTTCCCAAAAGTTAAAAGAGGTTCCACAGCATTCGGGACCAGATGTCACCAATTTGCCACCGCTCTGCTGCGCGGCGTGGGGAAGGGGCGGCCCTGCCCTACCCGGCCTGCGGGACGTGCGAGAGTGATGCCAGAGGCGCAGTCTGAAACGGCAGCGCCTGCGAAGGGGTTGGTGTAGGGTCCGTACTCACGTGTAGGAAGCTAAGAAGATACTTTCTCAGCTCTAGATCCGTGCAGCAGGTTTTGCCAGCTCCCTTCTAGCTAGGGCGAACAGCGGCTCCCGTTCAGATTCAAGTGCTGTGGTTATGGAATGGAAGGAGAGGAAGCGGAGTCAGGTATACCCCCTATACACGCGCAGCGACAGAGCACGGCGGCAGCGGGGGGGCAGCCCGGGCCCCAGGAGCTCTTTTGTCTTTGCCACAGTCCCGGCCGCGGGACTGAGCTGGACGGCGCCGCGTTCTCCTTCCCGAATCGCTCCCGATGGGAGCGCAGGGGTCGGGCTGGGAGCTCTCCTCGCAGTGTGTGCTCGGGGGAACGCTCCGAGAGGGTCGATTCTCCCGCCCCGTGAGCGTCCCTGAGGCCGCAGCTGCGAGCAATTCCCGGCAGGGTGAGGAGCGCGGAGCTCAGGTCCCGTTCGCTTACGAACGAGCACAGTTTAAGCCTTGCTGAAGTCGGTCGGCGCCGAGATCCGGACCGCTTTTTCTCTATGGGGTGCGGAGGGAGACCCGTGAGAGCTGAGCCGCCACTGACACTCCCGAATTCGTTTGAAACGAATTTGCACTGCGTCTCCCCCATGCCCTGCAGAGGCGGCCTCCCTCAGCTCCGCGTCCCGGGCCGAGCCTTGCACAGCTCTGCACAGCAACCCCCGGGAGCGTCTCGGACAGGTAGGAAGGCGTGCGGCTTCCAAAGCGGAGCTCACCCAAGCGAACCCAGCCACACAGCGTCCGGGATGCGGCGGGGCTGGAGAAGGCCGACTCGCTCCCCCACCCCTCTCCTCCTGCCTCCCCCCCGCCGCCCTTCACGCTGGCGCTGCTCCGGACCGGCAGCCGCCGGGAGCGTCCGGGCCGCACCGCCGCCGCCCGCCCTCGTCTCCCCGGGGGAGCAGCTGTGCCCGGCCCGGCTCCTGCCGCGGGGGTCCGGCTGCGGGGAAGGGAGTCGCTGTCTGCTGCCTCGTGAGCCCCTAGAGCTCGGGGGTGCAGCTGGGCGGTGTCAAAAAGATTTCGTGTCGGGAACCCACAGCTGCAGAGAGCCCTCCAGTTGGGGTTGTAAATGGCGTAGAGCTTGGTTTCGTTATTCTTATCGTTTCTTCCCCAGAATCTAACCATTAAGGAGCGTGAGAAGCGTCCTAATTTTAGGGTCGAGGGGTTCCTCTCGAGTGCCCGAAGCTGGGACTTCCAGCTCCCGTCCGACCGAGAGGTCCGCAGACACCTCTGGGACCCTTGCCTGGCCGCACCACTCCCGTTCGGCCCGCACCAGCTCATCCGCGTTCGTTGCGTGCCCCGGGAGCGACTGGAAGAGGCGAGGGTCCTCCCCTCCCCGCACAGGCACTGAACCAAAATCGCCGTGCGTAGGGCACGCGTGGGCGATGCGGGACAGCTTCACCACGCGAAGCGCCTCTAACTTCTTCCCGTGCCCCTGAGTGGAAACACCCCGGCACGCTGCTGAAAACGAAGCAGAAATAAAAGCTCGGCGGCCAAAAAGGCGGACCTAGCGAGGCGGTCGGGCTGCGGTCAGCGGAGCTGCACTCAGCTACGGCCGTGCTTGACTGAGGCCCGGCGGGCAGGTAGTGCCGGCCTGTGACGATATTCCAGTGGTGAACAGGGTCCCTATTCTACCCTAAAGGCCCCTTCCCTATAAAGCCCATTGCGACAGTTGTCGCTGGGCGTCGGGAAGGGTGTTAAGTGCATTTTGAAAGAAACTTTCAGCGAGGGCCCGCCCGGCTGTTCCTCCCCAGCGCAGCCGCGGGGGCCGAGCAGAGCCCGGGTTCCGGGGCCCCGACGGCGGCTCAGCGCCCGCCACTGCCCACTCCCGACGGGCGCCCGCAGCGCCAATCCCGGCAGCAGTTTCTCCCTCGCCAGCCAATATCTCAGCTCGCGGGGCCGCCTCGGAGTGGATCTGAGCAATCTGTCAACCCAGCCGGGGAGCCACCTCAAAACAGATCGGGTTACCCCTGATTGACAGCGTCACCATGGCAAATAATTTGACTAAAACTATTGTCTTCTCCTGGCAGTCCCCGGGTCAGATAACCGGACCAATCACAGCGCGGATAATCACTTTTCATGCCAGCTTAGAATAATATTATTAAAAAAAAAAAAGG
>JACDJE010000188.1:376577-387558 GCA_016647715.1 Pavo muticus | reverse complement strand
CGGGCCCCGCCGGGCGCCACCGCCCCGGGGCCGGCCCCGCATGCCTGCCGCTGCCTGCCGCCCCACCGAGCGGCCGTAGGGTGCGCGGCGGGGCAGGGCTCACCATGTCGATGCTCCCGACTTTTGGCTTCACCCAAGAGCAAGTGGCTTGCGTCTGCGAGGTGCTCCAGCAAGGCGGCAACATCGAGCGGCTGGGGCGGTTCCTCTGGTCCCTCCCTGCGTGCGAGCACCTCCACAAAAACGAGAGCGTCCTGAAGGCCAAGGCTGTGGTGGCCTTCCATCGGGGCAACTTCCGCGAGCTCTACAAGATCCTGGAGAGCCACCAGTTCTCGGCGCACAACCACCCCAAGCTGCAGCAGCTCTGGCTCAAGGCGCACTACATCGAGGCGGAGAAGCTGCGGGGGCGACCCCTAGGGGCGGTGGGCAAGTACCGGGTGCGCCGCAAGTTCCCGCTGCCCCGCTCCATCTGGGACGGCGAGGAGACCAGCTACTGCTTCAAGGAGAAGAGCCGCAGCGTCCTCCGCGAGTGGTACGCGCATAATCCCTACCCGTCCCCACGTGAGAAGCGGGAGCTGGCCGAGGCCACCGGCCTCACCACCACGCAGGTCAGCAACTGGTTCAAGAACCGCCGGCAGCGGGACCGAGCGGCCGAGGCCAAGGAAAGGTACGGCTCCCCCCGCGCCCGCGCTCCCCGTCCCAGCCGCAATCCCCAGCCCCGAGGATGCCGCCCCGCGCTGCGAGGGCCGCCCAAGAGGTGTAGCGGTGTCGGCGGGGCCGGCGCGGCTTTCCCCGTCCCGGCTGCGCCTTTGCCGGGACGGCCTCGACGAGGCCCGGCCAGGAGGCGAGAGGTCCGGGAGTAGCGCCGTGCAGCAGCCGTCGGAGCGCGTCCCTACGGGCTGCCCGGGGTTGGAGGACGGCGGGGCCGAGCGGCTCCGAAGCCCGAAGGGAAAGGGGCGGCCCGCAGATTGCTGCCGGCTCCCGGCGCAAGGCAGGGACAGAAGGGAGCGATCTCTTTCCGTGCTCGTTACGCTGTAGTTTGTATTCGCTTCTCGGCGAGGTGCTCATGGATTAGTGCTTATATATACATACAACTGTACCGATCGTGATTCGGGCGCCGTGATTTTCCCGTTAAATGGATCGGAGGGATCCATCCACTGCCGGGCGGAGGTTAATGCCTACGTACTCGGGTATTCGGGAGGACTTCCCGCAGCCTTTCCCGTGCCCCAGGACGGAGGCTCGAGGGAGACCGAAACGTCTCCTGACTGCGCTGTGCCTCCTCTCAGCCCACCCGCACGGTCTGACCGCACGGTGGTGGACAGCCCAGAAGTCGCCCGTGAGGCCGTACCTCGGGGACCTCTTTCCACGCGTCCGCCCAACGCGGCTCAGGAACGGCCGCGCCGGGCTGCTCCGTGCGTTTCCACAGACAGCGCCGGGGCTTTAATTTTCCCGTGAGCTTTGGTTTTACTACATGTTAGAGATCCCTTTTATTGCTGATAGCAGGGATTCACCTTCGAATATCCAAAGAAAAAGAGGAAATTAAGGTTACACTTAGTCCATTCCTTTTTGTTTTTCTTTCTTTCTTCCTTTCTTTCTTTCTTTCTTTTTTTTTTTTTCCCGAGGAATCAAGTTTTAAAAGTCTCCAGAGACAAATAAGAATTTTTGACACTGAAAAATACACTCCACCTAATATTACCCTCCGGGCGCTGGGAAAAAAATGGGATTGCCATTCACTCGAGCGGCTTGTTCGAACAGAGTTCTCTTTTCTATTTTTACTTTTTTGGCATAAAGTGTCTCAGCCCCATCCCGCGGCCCTCAGTGAGCAGCCAGTGCCGGCGCGGTGCTCCCGAGCAAACCCTGCGGGCTCGGGCCCTCCTCACGCAGCGCGTTGTAGCTCCCACAAAAGCTCGTAAACACGCTAGAAATGCCTTCAGGATTTCAGGCAGAGCTGTGTCTGCGGGGGCTACGTCTGAAAGCTGTGTTAGCCTTGACAGGACGGTCACTTCCACCCCATCTTACCCCTCTTATTTCGGGGAGAAAAAAAAAAAAAAAAAAGAAAAAGAAAAAAAAAAGATAGAAAAACATATTTCAAAGGGGCTTGGCAAGCCTCCAGCCATTTCTCGGTGTTTTCCCGGGTGCTGAATCCCGAGACAGCCCGCGCCCCATGAATCGCAGTCCCAGGTAGGCGGCCCCAGGGCCGGCTCCCCCCGCCTGCAGCGGGGCCCCGCGCTGAGCCCTCTGCCCGCTGGGAGCGGCCGCCCGGGAGGGGGGGCGGGAGGGCTCGGATAGAGGCGAGAGAGCTGTGGGCTCTGCCTGAGCTTCCTTATTGGGCGATGTTTTGAGTTTTAAGCTTAGGACGAGGGGGGAAATGTCCGCTTACTTCAGCAGAAGGAAGGATTTAGCGCGGAGCACCACTCGGCCTTCCCGCGGGAAGCCGCAGCAGAGCTCCAGTTCAGCTCGGGAAGCAGTTATAAAGTCAGACGGCCTTTTTTTTTTTTTTCTTTGCCTTCCTCTTCCCCTTCCCTTCTTCCTCCCTTGCTCCCTTCCCGCGCTGTGTATCGCTTTGCGATAGACGGGCGCAGAAAGTATCATTCGGGCTCAGTGCCACTCCGCAGGGCGAGCGGCAGCCCTGAGTGACACACCCGGAGGCCCTCAGACCTCTGCGGCGGATGCTGAGGTCCCGAAGGTCCGCAGTTTGTAATCGCGCCGCTCCGCACCTCCCGGCCGCCCCCCGGCCCCGCTCCCGCGGTGTCACCCGGTGACTTCCCTCCCTTTTGTGTTTCCTCTAGGGAAAACAACGAGAATTCCAACTCCAACAGCCACAACCCACTCTCGGCGTCAATGAACGGGAATAAGACAGTTTTGGGGAGCTCGGAGGACGAGAAGACGCCGTCAGGGACCCCGGACCACACCTCCTCCAGCCCCGCGCTGCTGCTCGGCTCCAACCCGGGGCTGCAGCCCCTGCACGGCCTGGGCCACCCGCAGGGCCCCAGCGCCATCCCCGTGCCCAGCGCCGACCCCATGCACCACCACAGCTTGCAGGACTCCATCCTCAACCCCATGTCATCCAACCTGGTCGATCTGGGCTCTTAAAACCAGATCACGCTCCCTCCTTCGCACCTCCTTTACTCTCTCTTTTTCTCTCTCCTTTTTTTTTCTTTCTTTTTTTTTTTTTCCCCTCCTTTATTTTTCCCTCTTAATCTTACCAGAGACTGTAAGCGATGACAAAGCCCTCTGCTGCCGCGCCGTGCCGCGCCCCCCGGCTGCCGTCCGGGCCGTGGGCGGCAGCACCGTGAGAAGCCCGGGGGAGGGCTAAGCACGGTGGGACAGGGCCGGGGCTGTCCCTCCCGGCCGCACCGCAGCTCCTCGCGACCCTCTCAGTGCTGTCATCCACCGGAGCGCTCCGTGCGCGTAGAGGAGCGCGGTGATTTCTGGGGGGGGGGGGGCTGGGAAGGAATCCCGGTTGGAATCCCGCATCGCTCCCGTTATCCTATTGTAGCTATGTATCCGCGGCAGGTGTACGATGTACAATCGCAACTAAGAATACAAAAGTTTTAGTCAAGTTATAGCAGCAACATGCACTAGGCAGACTCTGTAACCTTCTTGTAGCTGACGCTATGCAAAGAGACGGCTGCTTCGGCCTCAGCCGTGTGGTACTTTCTCCGTTTGCAGGGTGGGAAGGAGGGGAGGCCCGGTCCGGTTCGGGCAGGGAAGAAGGACTGCTGCTCAAGTTTAGACCTAACCGACAGTATCAACCGCAAGTCACTCGACCTTAGTTTTGTTTACTGTTTATATTATGTGAATACATTCTTTGGAAGATATTTCTGCTTTTATTTTATAATAAAACTTAGAAATCTAACCCGACGTGCGGCTGCTTCACTCGCCCGAGGCTCCGGGCTCAGCCGACCCGCGGGGCACGCCCCCATTGCCCCTCCGCGACGGGACGGACGCAAGGACCGGGCACATCGGGGCCGCTCCGTCCTTCAGTCCGTCCCATGGTGGTGACGCAGCGCGCACTGTGGGAGCGGAAGGCGAGGGGACAGGGAAAGGAACGCGACGAGGGCAGAGAGGGGGTCTGGGTCAGCCCCTCGGGGAATTTGCCACCTGCTCCCCAGCGGAGCGTGGCCGGACCCTGCCCCGCTGCCGCACTGCCGCTCTGCAAATGCCTCTTCAGCGCCTGTGGGGGTGGTGCTGGGAACGGGAATGCGCCATTCTTTTCTTTCTCTCTCTCTCTTGGTTTTTTAGAATTTTTAAACACCGGGTGGCAAAAGGCAGGCAGGCTGCCCGCGATTTTGCTTCATTCTAAGCCAAGGGCTTCCTCACAGTGCTGGGTGGACCTGAACACCCAGTAGGTAGTGCTGATCTACCCCCTGCCCGCAGTGTCACTGCGCTTTGCCCGGAGGCTTCACCTCTGCTACCAAATCTTTAAGCGTAAATATATCGCGCTTGAAATATTCCTCAGAGACTGCCAGCTTTCTTAGGCCATTTTTCATGGGTTGTTCCACCCCCCCCTCCCCCGTACTTTAAATGAATTTCTTGCAAAAAATAAACCGAGAAAACGATACGGCTTCAAGCGATATAGAAATATGTGTGGATCAGCAGAGGCTGTGCCCAGGTTGCAGACGTTGGCTGAAATTACAGTGAGACGTAGTTTCGTGTGGGCAATGTCCTAATCTGACATAATCGGGGCCTGGCTTAGCGCCTCAGCACATGTGGGTGTCCGCTATAAGCATGTTTCTCGGGGGCCTCCTCAGAGCCTCCTGAAGTGGAGGTATGAATGGGTGTCAGCCACAGAACAACCCCTTCCTGGCAGTGGTTATAGGCCCAGGACCCCGTTATGGGGGTGTGGCAGGGCCGGCAAGGGGCTGTGGCACTGCGGAGGGGGCAGCGCTCGGGCAGTGTGGTGCATTCAGGGCGATGTTCCTTCCATTTTTGCTCTTTGGGGTAATTTTCCAGCAGCACAGATATGTTTGCGGACTGCTATGGGAGCATACAGGAGCGCTGGTGCTTGGCTCGGGGTCTGCAAAGTGGATTCTGTTATTTCCACTGAGGGGCATCAAATAATTTTAACTACGGTTTGTGATCCTTGGAAAATAAACATTTTGCAAGTACAGAAATCACTGCTTCTTGGGGCTGCGGGAGACCCCCGCTTCTTGCGAAACAGTGCTGCAATAGAGCACAGAGTGAATGATGTGGGTTGGTGGTGATTTTGCATTTTTAGGGTTAGAAGAGAAGGTTGGGATGTGCGAATCAAACCAGAGCATCCGGGTCAATAACACGTGGCCTCAGAAGCAAAATAAGGCTCTGTCCATTGAAGGGGAGGAAAAAAATAAAAATAAAAGGCAAGATAATAGGAAGAGTACAGACGAGATGGGGAACATGTAAAAGGGCAGTATGGAAACGGGATGGGCTTTGGGTGCAGCCAGTTAAGGCAGCCTGAAACCGAAATGATGCAGTCAACAACAACAAAATCAGGAGGTCAATCCGGCATTAAGGGTGCGCACAGCTCCAGGCCAGGATGCTGGAGGTGTGTAAAGCAACCTGAGCACCCGGCATGTACCGACTCATCTCATCGGGCCGGACTTGCCTTGGTAATGATGTTGGGTAAATTAGCCCAAATCCCCCCGATTCTCCACGCACAAAAAAAAGTTCCCGATAGAGGAATACACCGAAACCGACGTGACTAATCCGTGGTTTTAACCAGATTAGTTCTGATTCAGCGGCGTTGTGTTACACGGGGCAGATCCCATCCCGGCGGGGTTTGCTCGCAGGGCGCACCCGCACGTTGCGGGGCATCAGGAAGAGGCCGATCCGGACCCAGCGGGCTTCAGCCTTGAAATCCGCCCCGGTACCCCCGAGCTTAGGGCAAACCCCACTGCTGCACCCCTATAGTACAGCCTCTGCCTGGTGCGAGCCGCGCTCGACTGTCTTCACGGGCACTTTCCAGTTCGGGATATGCTGTGGTTCTGTGATTCCTTTTTGCGCAATGGAAACATAGGGGGCAGACGGGGGGTAATAACAGGGGACTGTTCTGAGTGGGTGTCATTTCGCTGCGACACCGAGTGCGGCACAGAGGGCGCCTCCATCCCCTCGGGGCGGTCCTTCCCGGGCGGTGGGATTTACCTGGGGAGAACTGCTCACTCTCTCTTGAATACATCCATACACAAACACACACACATATATATACATACATACAAATCTGTGTGTTTATACATACGATATTCGCCCTCAAACTTAACCTGTACCAACGTACATAATGAACGCAGCATTTGCGTCCCCCGGAACTGTAACTGGAGTCATTCCCTCAAAAGGCAGAGCGCTGAATATTCACGAGGCACTCGAGCAGACTCGTTCTGCTGGAAGCCCTGCACTCTGTACAAGGTTTTTAGCTGAGGAGGGCCGGGAGTAGGGCTGCAGAGCCATCCCGGCCGCCCTGCGTGCCAGGGGACACGGGACGGGAAGGCAGAGCGACCCGAAGGGCTGCTGCGGGGTGGTACAACGCTTCCCTCGGGAGCAGATTTTTGAGCAGAAGCCTTTCCTATGGGCACGATATATGGCATTCTTCAGGCACCCAGAGCGATCTACAAAAGGAAAGTCGCCTGCTTGGCGTATTGATTGTGGGGTAAAGCTCCTCTCCTTCTTCTCCTTCCTGCCCCTGAATCAGCACTTGGGGCCCGACGGTAGCTTCCGTGTGTGCTGGGGGGGCTCAATCAACCCCGGTACGAAAAGAGATACGGTCTCGTGCCTTCTCTAGGAGAAACAAACGCAGCCCGGTGTCAGCGGGCTCTTCAGTAACCCCTCACTTGAGCTTGACAAATAACGTAGGGAGACGGCGATGAAAACGCTGCCCCTCGCTGCAGAGCTCCTTCACTTCCCCTGCGCGGTGAATCAAAACGCTGCGGTTCCAGCAGCCAAGAAAAATAGACTGAAGGGAACTTTCAGTGCTTCGGCACACAAGGAGAAGGTGAGGGGTTTGTCTGAAGGAAAGCAGCGCTGGGCTTGGAAAAATACAGTCTTAAACTCAGGAGCAGGGATGGGCAGATGGCTCCTCACCGCCCTGCTGCGGGAATGGGGCTCAGAGGCTTCTTCTCTCGCTTCTGTGTGGGGAGAGGATCCATGCTGCCCCATTTAAGTAAACGGAGAATTGAGTTTAGGGTTTAGGGTTCTTAGAGTTTTTTGCTATTATTTTATTTTCTTCCCCCACTCCTTTTTTTTAATATATATCGCTGTCCCCCTACCTTCAGTGTCTTACAGAAAANGTGGGGGGGAAGCAGGGAGATCCCAAACCGGCGGCCGAGGGGGGTGGGGGTGGGAGAGCCGCGGCCGCTACGAGCGCTGCAGATAGGAGACAAAAGAGGCACAAAGTTACTCTCGCAACTCGGACTTACAAAAAGGAGGCGGCCGGGGAAAAGCCTTCCGCGCTCGGGCTCCGCGACTCCGGCACCGCTCCTCAGCAGCTCCCCGCGCCCCTCTCCGGGGCCGGGCTCCGCCGATGGCCGCGGTCCCCCGCGCCGGGCCGTGAGTCCCGCCGGGCCCCGCCGGGCGCCACCGCCCCGGGGCCGGCCCCGCATGCCTGCCGCTGCCTGCCGCCCCACCGAGCGGCCGTAGGGTGCGCGGCGGGGCAGGGCTCACCATGTCGATGCTCCCGACTTTTGGCTTCACCCAAGAGCAAGTGGCTTGCGTCTGCGAGGTGCTCCAGCAAGGCGGCAACATCGAGCGGCTGGGGCGGTTCCTCTGGTCCCTCCCTGCGTGCGAGCACCTCCACAAAAACGAGAGCGTCCTGAAGGCCAAGGCTGTGGTGGCCTTCCATCGGGGCAACTTCCGCGAGCTCTACAAGATCCTGGAGAGCCACCAGTTCTCGGCGCACAACCACCCCAAGCTGCAGCAGCTCTGGCTCAAGGCGCACTACATCGAGGCGGAGAAGCTGCGGGGGCGACCCCTAGGGGCGGTGGGCAAGTACCGGGTGCGCCGCAAGTTCCCGCTGCCCCGCTCCATCTGGGACGGCGAGGAGACCAGCTACTGCTTCAAGGAGAAGAGCCGCAGCGTCCTCCGCGAGTGGTACGCGCATAATCCCTACCCGTCCCCACGTGAGAAGCGGGAGCTGGCCGAGGCCACCGGCCTCACCACCACGCAGGTCAGCAACTGGTTCAAGAACCGCCGGCAGCGGGACCGAGCGGCCGAGGCCAAGGAAAGGTACGGCTCCCCCCGCGCCCGCGCTCCCCGTCCCAGCCGCAATCCCCAGCCCCGAGGATGCCGCCCCGCGCTGCGAGGGCCGCCCAAGAGGTGTAGCGGTGTCGGCGGGGCCGGCGCGGCTTTCCCCGTCCCGGCTGCGCCTTTGCCGGGACGGCCTCGACGAGGCCCGGCCAGGAGGCGAGAGGTCCGGGAGTAGCGCCGTGCAGCAGCCGTCGGAGCGCGTCCCTACGGGCTGCCCGGGGTTGGAGGACGGCGGGGCCGAGCGGCTCCGAAGCCCGAAGGGAAAGGGGCGGCCCGCAGATTGCTGCCGGCTCCCGGCGCAAGGCAGGGACAGAAGGGAGCGATCTCTTTCCGTGCTCGTTACGCTGTAGTTTGTATTCGCTTCTCGGCGAGGTGCTCATGGATTAGTGCTTATATATACATACAACTGTACCGATCGTGATTCGGGCGCCGTGATTTTCCCGTTAAATGGATCGGAGGGATCCATCCACTGCCGGGCGGAGGTTAATGCCTACGTACTCGGGTATTCGGGAGGACTTCCCGCAGCCTTTCCCGTGCCCCAGGACGGAGGCTCGAGGGAGACCGAAACGTCTCCTGACTGCGCTGTGCCTCCTCTCAGCCCACCCGCACGGTCTGACCGCACGGTGGTGGACAGCCCAGAAGTCGCCCGTGAGGCCGTACCTCGGGGACCTCTTTCCACGCGTCCGCCCAACGCGGCTCAGGAACGGCCGCGCCGGGCTGCTCCGTGCGTTTCCACAGACAGCGCCGGGGCTTTAATTTTCCCGTGAGCTTTGGTTTTACTACATGTTAGAGATCCCTTTTATTGCTGATAGCAGGGATTCACCTTCGAATATCCAAAGAAAAAGAGGAAATTAAGGTTACACTTAGTCCATTCCTTTTTGTTTTTCTTTCTTTCTTCCTTTCTTTCTTTCTTTCTTTTTTTTTTTTTCCCGAGGAATCAAGTTTTAAAAGTCTCCAGAGACAAATAAGAATTTTTGACACTGAAAAATACACTCCACCTAATATTACCCTCCGGGCGCTGGGAAAAAAATGGGATTGCCATTCACTCGAGCGGCTTGTTCGAACAGAGTTCTCTTTTCTATTTTTACTTTTTTGGCATAAAGTGTCTCAGCCCCATCCCGCGGCCCTCAGTGAGCAGCCAGTGCCGGCGCGGTGCTCCCGAGCAAACCCTGCGGGCTCGGGCCCTCCTCACGCAGCGCGTTGTAGCTCCCACAAAAGCTCGTAAACACGCTAGAAATGCCTTCAGGATTTCAGGCAGAGCTGTGTCTGCGGGGGCTACGTCTGAAAGCTGTGTTAGCCTTGACAGGACGGTCACTTCCACCCCATCTTACCCCTCTTATTTCGGGGAGAAAAAAAAAAAAAAAAAAAGAAAAAGAAAAAAAAAAGATAGAAAAACATATTTCAAAGGGGCTTGGCAAGCCTCCAGCCATTTCTCGGTGTTTTCCCGGGTGCTGAATCCCGAGACAGCCCGCGCCCCATGAATCGCAGTCCCAGGTAGGCGGCCCCAGGGCCGGCTCCCCCCGCCTGCAGCGGGGCCCCGCGCTGAGCCCTCTGCCCGCTGGGAGCGGCCGCCCGGGAGGGGGGGCGGGAGGGCTCGGATAGAGGCGAGAGAGCTGTGGGCTCTGCCTGAGCTTCCTTATTGGGCGATGTTTTGAGTTTTAAGCTTAGGACGAGGGGGGAAATGTCCGCTTACTTCAGCAGAAGGAAGGATTTAG
Source organism: Pavo muticus (assembly GCA_016647715.1). NCBI lineage: Eukaryota > Metazoa > Chordata > Aves > Galliformes > Phasianidae > Pavo > Pavo muticus. Next base: position 377,632 of record JACDJE010000188.1, on the reverse strand, counting down.
CGCGGAGCACCACTCGGCCTTCCCGCGGGAAGCCGCAGCAGAGCTCCAGTTCAGCTCGGGAAGCAGTTATAAAGTCAGACGGCCTTTTTTTTTTTTTTTTTTGCCTTCCTCTTCCCCTTCCCTTCTTCCTCCCTTGCTCCCTTCCCGCGCTGTGTATCGCTTTGCGATAGACGGGCGCAGAAAGTATCATTCGGGCTCAGTGCCACTCCGCAGGGCGAGCGGCAGCCCTGAGTGACACACCCGGAGGCCCTCAGACCTCTGCGGCGGATGCTGAGGTCCCGAAGGTCCGCAGTTTGTAATCGCGCCGCTCCGCACCTCCCGGCCGCCCCCCGGCCCCGCTCCCGCGGTGTCACCCGGTGACTTCCCTCCCTTTTGTGTTTCCTCTAGGGAAAACAACGAGAATTCCAACTCCAACAGCCACAACCCACTCTCGGCGTCAATGAACGGGAATAAGACAGTTTTGGGGAGCTCGGAGGACGAGAAGACGCCGTCAGGGACCCCGGACCACACCTCCTCCAGCCCCGCGCTGCTGCTCGGCTCCAACCCGGGGCTGCAGCCCCTGCACGGCCTGGGCCACCCGCAGGGCCCCAGCGCCATCCCCGTGCCCAGCGCCGACCCCATGCACCACCACAGCTTGCAGGACTCCATCCTCAACCCCATGTCATCCAACCTGGTCGATCTGGGCTCTTAAAACCAGATCACGCTCCCTCCTTCGCACCTCCTTTACTCTCTCTTTTTCTCTCTCCTTTTTTTTTCTTTCTTTTTTTTTTTTTCCCCTCCTTTATTTTTCCCTCTTAATCTTACCAGAGACTGTAAGCGATGACAAAGCCCTCTGCTGCCGCGCCGTGCCGCGCCCCCCGGCTGCCGTCCGGGCCGTGGGCGGCAGCACCGTGAGAAGCCCGGGGGAGGGCTAAGCACGGTGGGACAGGGCCGGGGCTGTCCCTCCCGGCCGCACCGCAGCTCCTCGCGACCCTCTCAGTGCTGTCATCCACCGGAGCGCTCCGTGCGCGTAGAGGAGCGCGGTGATTTCTGGGGGGGGGGGGGCTGGGAAGGAA
>JACDJE010000188.1:325802-374392 GCA_016647715.1 Pavo muticus | reverse complement strand
TTTTGTAGTGAAGAGCAACTTCTAGTATGGAACAGCATTTTCTAATACCATAGTTAAAATAGGGAAAAAAGATCTGAGTTAAGAACTTAATCTCTTGTTGAATAATAAAGACAGAAAAGGAAGTATTCAAAAGTAAAAGAGCCTTCCATTGATTCGATTTTCAAAATGTGACTGTCATGTAAAGAGAGATAATGTTACCTGAAGTGTGATATTGAAGAGGATTTTGCAGCTTATGCTGTGTATGTATTTTCAGTATAGATTATAATTTTAGTGTTACACAATTGATGTATTTTTCAGTCCTGATTTTGTGGAACTGTTGGACTGTATGCCACTAAATTAACAGATTCCATCTAGACCGTCTTATTAAGAATATTTTTTATTTCATATCAATCCTGTCATAATGAATGTTTAACTGTCAGTGTTTCATAATAATTATTGTGTGTTTCCTTATAAGTTGTATCTATGTTTGGAGCAGTATTTAGTATGTCTTTTATGGTATGATGTTCTGTAATTACAGTTCATCAGAGTATTCAGTGTAGAACACTTACTGTTAGACTTACACCTCTCTTTTTTGTGTCAAATATTTTGTGAGCACACCATAATTTTATTGTTTTACTATGTCTTTCAGAAGTAAAACAGTTCCAGAATGTAAGCTTGATACACTGAAAGTAGAGAGCACACTTCTGTTTTGGTACTTGGAAATCACCTAATACTTAGTGGTATGATCCTATTTAGGGAAAGATGAAAATTATTAAGAGGTTCAAAAATCTTTGAGAGAGAATTGCTGACAGGCTTTCATCAAGTAACATAGTAGGTGTAAAAGAAAAAAAAAGTACTATACCTCTGTATTAGTGTTTTCCTTTATCTAGTAGAGCATTGTTTTTCCTTTCACTTTGAGAAGTGAATATAAAGAGCTGAAATCGTTATATATTCATTGAGACAAAGAGCTAGGAGAGAGAGATGCTTGTTAGCTAGGAGGCTTCTCTCAGTCATCTATGTGGAAATTATGGATCTTGCATTCTGAATGGGATTAACTATGTAGTATATGGTGTTTAATTGTCATTCCCAATTGGGAATTATGGCTATGATTTCTCCATGTGTATGAAAATTTCTTCACTTTTTTTTGTGATTACTGAGTGTAAGTAATTATGCTGGTTAGTCTCTAAAAGTTCTTCTGTTTGTGATACAGTCTGGTGACTGATAAACCTGGTCTCCCTGGCACTAAGCCCATTAGTTTTCTGGGAACTGAGAAAGTCAAGTGGTATTATCTTTCTTGTGGCAACATTAACAGATCTGTTTCTTATGCAAGCTAGCAGTGTCTTTGTGTCACTTGTAGCAGTGCCTTGCATCATCTGACATCATGTTGAATTTCTATTCCAGTATCTTTTTTTGCCTCTACGTTTGCTTTTCATTTCTTTGATTTGAGATCCCAGTTAAATTCACAGTTAGTGTATGATGAGAAGGAAAACTAGGACTGGGGTAAAGTGCACTAAGTCCTTTTTGGCATTCTGTCAAGTACACAACATCTTCTGATCTGTATAATGAAAAATGTTGATTAGTCTTTCCTATTCATATTTTTCTGATGGTGCAATTAATTGTTTCATTTCACAAGAAATGAGCTTATTTCATCCAGTTTTGCATACCAACTTCATATACATTTATATACTTTTTTTTTCTTTCTTTCTTTCTGGGACTTTACAAAAAGTCGATGACTCAGAGGGAAATGGAGAAGGTTGGTGGGAGTCAGGCAAACGGGCAGGTGATGTGACATCAGCTCAGGAGAAGGAGGGAGAGGAGAAAACACTTGGAAAGATGAAAATCGCACATGTGCTTCTGATGACCCCATTAGATGCGAAGCCCTCCAGGAAATACATATTTGAAGCAGCCAGGAAAAACAAACATGCCTTTTAGAGACCTGCCTGTCCCGCCATGAAAAATGCAGACCTCGCTGTGATGCGTGTGTATTTAGGGGGCGGGAGGGAAAAAAGGGGATATAGGTTTTGCAAAGAAACCGATGAAAGCCACCTTCATCGGGAAAATTCACCGGCTCTGCTCCGCTCTCCAAAAATAGGCTGCGGTGTGGAAGCCGAGGCGCTCGTCACAGTCACCGCTTCCGAGGGGTCTGAACAGGGACTGTCGGTGGCTTGGCCGGGTGTCGGCATGGTCAGGGCCGGCTGGTAACAGCGGGGCAAGGAAAAAAAAAGGGGAAGGGGGCAATATGAGACACCCCCGGTCCCGCTTTTCAGAAATGCATGTTTCCACGCAGTTGTGCCGAGACAAGCGAGACCGTGAGCGTGACTGCTCTCCCCTGAGATCGCCCTGCACTCAGCGACACTGCTCCAGGGAAATAACTAACCTCCCCCCGCCTCTTTACACGGCTGTGGAGGGGAGAGAGCCCCGCGCCGCTCGCTGCCGTTCGTTGCTCCCGGCCGTCCCTCCGCCGAGCGCGGCTCTCTGCCTGCACAGCTGACCCCCGACTGCAGGTGCCTCGGGCAGCTCCGTGGCCGGCTTTGTCCCCACACTGGGGGAGACACACTGGGGCCCAGCGGCTGCCCCACGCCCCGTGAGGGCAGTGGGACTACGGCAGGCGCTGAGGCAGGGAGGGGACTTTCAGAACTTGAGAAGCGGCTTTGGGACACCGCTCGTAATGCCGTGGGGAGCGCACACTCGGCACTAACGATGGCGCGGGCAGGGCTGGTGGGAAACCTCCGAGTTTCAACCGAAACCAGACGCGGGCAGGGAGGTGCCGGCGGCCCCGGGGCTGCGGGGAGAGCCGTGCGGGCCGACTCCATCCCCGCTGTGCCCCTCGTAATGGTGGGACCGGAGGTGTGCCGTGTCCGCGCACCCTCGACGGAAACGGAGAGTGAGGAGGAGACCGGCACAGCCCCGGGGCGCCCGGAAAATGTAATCGTTTTTCCCATTCGTAGGTGAGGCAGTTGTCCCCGAGACATGGCTCTGAGGTGGGGAGCGAAAAGCTCCCAGCTCTCTTCCAGCTTCTAAGGGACTTATAAATTTTGTTTTATCTTTTTCTCCGGCAAGGCCGGTACAGCGAAAGCGACGATGTTCCCCACATACACCGTACTCCGTGGCGATCCGCTCGTTATTTCTGCCCACTCTGAGCTGCTGTCCCTGAGGGGCACCTCCGGAGGCGGCAGGCGGCCCCCCGCTCTGCCCTCATTGCTCTCAGTCGGATGTACTTATTACATCGCCCCGCTGATGGCAAATAAAGCCGCTTTGAGGGTATTCACCCGGACACTGCTGCCCTCATCATTAATGTAAAGCAGCGAGCGGGGACGGCGGCGGTGAGGGACGGGGCTGCAGCCGCTGCCCACCCGCTCGTTGGCATGCGCGGCCCTTTCGATGCTATCTCGCTTTCGGAGGCATTTTATGGCCGGAGGAAATCCAATCCGGTGAAGAGAAAGGAAGGGAATACTGTCGGAGTTGAATGAACTCCGTGTGGTTATCTTCGGGCAAATGTAAGGGTTTCGATGCCAAAGCAAAGTGTTTTCTCGTCGGTCTGCTCAGTCTCCGAAGGGAGGTGAAGACACCATTTGAGAAATCCAGCTGGTTGCAAATCATACATTTAATCTCTCAGCTGGAATGATTTAATGGATCAGTATCGAGTAACAGCCTTGGAAAAGTAGCCTCCTAAAAAAAACACAGATAAATCCTGATTGAATAATAGTAAATGAAAACCGTGGATTACGGTGACTGCAAGGCAGCATTTTCTTCGCTCTCCCCGAAGGGTTCCGCCGCAGAGCCTGCACAGCCCCGCGTGTCACTGCGATGGCTGCGGGGCAGCTCCCAGCGTCCCCAAGACCCCGGTCAGGGGCTGCGCTCCGCCGCGGCCGAGCACCAACGTACCCGGGAGGGCGGGGGCCAGCGAGGAAGGGACACCACCGGTCAGAGCCTCAGTCTTCCCCAAAGCCACTCTCAGCCCGACCGCGGCTCCGGGAAGCTTTTGGAACCCTCCTCTAGCTTTGAAGCTGTAATTTTACCCGGGATTTGGCAGCTGGGTGAGAGCCGTCCTTGAAGGAAGGATCTCGATCGGGTGTGCGAAAGCACTTGACTCTGCTCCCCCCGGCCGAGGTCATCACTGCGCTTACTTAAAAGCACTTCCTCTACGGACAGGTGCCTGTCTCGCAGCGGTCCGGGGGCCTCAGGGGTGGAGGACATGCGAGGCCCCGCGTCCCCCCGTGTCGTAGGGCCGTACTCCGTCTGCCCCCGGCCTCAGTCCCACAGGCACAGAGCGGGACCCCGCTGTCACCTGCCCCAGCTCCCGCCCCCCGCCCTGGCCGCACTGCCCCGTCCCTGCCGTAGGAGTGCTTCTTTTCTTTTTCTTTTTTTCTTTTTTTCTTTTTTTTTTTTTTTTTAACTTTCTTTGCTTATTTTTTTTATTTTAGGTGTTTGGTGGTTTTTTGTTGTGTTTTTTTTTCCCTTTTGTTTTTCTTTTTTTCTTTTTTTTTTCCATTCCCTTAGCTGCTCAGAGAAGCAAGAGGGGGAGAGATGGGGTTGCTCTTGCGTTTTCCAGCACGTTTCACGTTACCGGGTTGGCAGAGGCCTTCTCCATAGCGGGCTCTGCATGGGGCTAAAACCCCTGCTTTATTTTATGCTTCTCAGCGCAAAGGCGGGGAGGCTCCGGCTGAGGAGCTGCGCGCAGGCTGGGGCTGGGTCCTCCCGCTTCACTCTGAGCCCACCAGCGCCCTTCCTCTCCCTGGGCGCAGCATTTCTGCACTTCGATAGAGCCGTGCTCCCTCTCCGAGGCTGAGCGCTGAGCCCCGTGCCGCCGGTAAGGCTGGGCTGATCCGCGGGGCGCGTCCTGCTCGGCCGGGCCGGGCAGAGCGAGACAGCACCCTTATAAGGAATGTAATGCGGAGCGCTAGGGAGAGAGCGGGCGGCGCAGCATTAGCACATTTTTGTCATTAAATGTACTCGAGTTGTAACGGTTGTTTATATTTACGGGGAATTCTTGAACGCAAACCACATGCTCGAAGCATCCATAGATGAGTCTGGAGGCAGCGGAAAGTCACACTTCCCCAGGACAGCTCTGAGGGACAAGGGCGGCTCGGGTCAAAGTCGGATGAGTTTGTGCCACCTATTTAGAGAGAGAGAGGAAGTCTCAGAAGTTAAGGAAATTGGATGCCAAAAAATCTCAGTTTTATGAATCTCGATCTCTTTTAACTTTCTTTTTTAATTTTCTTTTTTTTTTTTTTTTCTTGGTCTTAGGTCAACCTAACAGTTTTGCTAACATGTTTTTGTTTTCTTTCATCCTCATCTCCTGCTTAGAAATATGTCTCTCTATATGCAGTATATTAACAGATATCCGAAACGACTCTTCTGTTTCAAGAGATCTCTCCAAAACTCTTCAACAGTTTCGATGCCTTAAAATGTTTTTGCATAGAGAGGTCGTTGAAAGTGCTGTATTTTCTGCTGACAATACAGACTTTGGCAAGTGGGTATTTTATGCTTGCATATTAATATTTTTCATGTTGTCTTCAAATTATTTAGCACAACCAACTGAAAAAGTGCCTTTCTGCCCTGTGTGTTTAAACCACAGCCAGGGTTACTCACTTGTGTAAGAAAAGTGAAATACAAGAGCTCTTCCCAAGAGCAAAGTGTTCATGTGTGCAAACCAGAGAACAGTTGATCTTAACTATAAAGAACTCCAGGGTGTATTTTAACATGTTGCCTTCGATTTGTACAAACTTCACATAATCACTTTTTCTATCATGACTTTTTTACACAGCGTAAGCAGATATGTGCAACATTTCTATTTACGTATAATATGCTTTAAAATGTGACGTAAGGGGATTTAAGGTTATTAACAACAGTGTAGCTACAAAAAAAAAAAAAAAAAAAAAAAACATAATAAATTATTTATAAAGCATTTGAAAATCATTTGTGACTTCTTGCATTTGTTTTTTTGGCCAAGAGCAGAAGCCCGGCCCCGTTCCTTTTGAAGACAATGGCAAAGTTCCCACCTATACCCTAAGGATCTGTGAAGTCAGTCTGAGTTTTTCCATGGACTTTGGATCAAGCCCATAGCATTAAGAAATGATTACTTCTCTGTGATAGAAATGCACATCGCGTTTGCTTAGATAAGTACATCTCGAGGATTTTTCCACCCCCATATTCTAGGATCTTAAATGAGGAAAGTCTTTAGTCAAAAATTCCTTGGAATGAGTCCAGCTATCCCTGGCCCACCAACCACACACCTCCATTCTGGGTCTTGCGCTAGGTGGCACAAAGAGCAGACAAAGGTCAGTGCTCTTTCTTGTAAAACTACTCTTCTTTTTGTCCCTGTTCTCCTCCTGACCTGCCTTCCCCAATATCCTCCAGCAAATGTCCTCTTTTGTGTGACAGGGGAGCAGGAGATGCTGGAAAAGAAGACCTTGGGAACAAATAGAAGCCAAAAGGCAGCACTGCACACGGGGATGACATGGAAGGAAAGACCCTCTCCTCCTAGCCTTCATTTCTAGCACTTACTCCTTCGCTTTTCTCACTCCTCAGCTCACCTTTAGTGAATCTTTTCCAAGACAAGTGTTGTTATATGAATGGAAATGGTTTCACTGCCCTGCCTGCTAGCTACAGAAAACTCACCTTGTCACTCACCATCCACTGGAGTGAAAGGAGCTCAGTTTATGACAAAAAAACAAGCTTTTTGCTAACAATAACAAAAAACAAACAAACAAAAAACAGCCGGGCTCGACAGGATCATCTGCTACAGGAAAGATACTTCAAGGACGACAGTGTCTGCAGCCATGCAGTCAGCACGAGGCAGAGGGCACTGCAGGGGTGATGGCCCTGTCAGGCAGCCCTGCTGCCCCTCAGTGCCCTGGGGAAAGCTCACTCAACCTCCTGAGCTGGGACCAGGGGTAGGAAGGGGAGTCCTTCACTGTGCTTTCAGCTTGCCTTCAGTCTGCACTGCATGCAGTTTGGCTGGACCCCAGAGCCCTCCTGGCAATCTTCAGATCACATCTGTGTTTGATTACAGCTGTTTGCAGCATCTGATTATGTCTATCTGTGGCATTATAAAGGAATCTCCGAGCCCTGTTTTGTTATGTCATGCAGAGATGAAATTGTGTCAGCGACTCAGCACTGCTGTACAGCCACTGACCCAGCACGCAGCAGAGACCCAGTGTGTGGGAGCATCCAACATGGAGCTGGGACAGGGCAATGTGGAACTGCAGTGGGTGGCTGAGCGTTATCCAGCACAGACCCACTCCCACCACCGCTCACTGACATTTTTTTCTGTGAAATCTGTTCCCATCCATGTGTATCAAGAGACACATTTGTGTAATTAATGTTTCCTCTTTTCTTGAAAATTCCTGTTCTCCAAGGAGTGAATGATGTTGACTCTTGGGTTGGTCAGAAGAATTTCTGCTGCATTTGTACATTTCTCCAATATGGTGTTGGAAACATGAGGCTGCTGGTCCCAGTGTTCCCTGCTCAAGTGCAAACCTGTGCATCAGTTTCCAGCTGGAGCAGTGATTGCTGAAGGGGGGGGGGCGGGGCGGGCAGTGAGGATAGAAGGCAGAGACAGCTGTAAAGTATCATGGCATGTATTTGTGCCATAATAGTAATTAATTCTGCCTTTAACTTTGTGGGAACTGTATCTAGTCTAAGGGTACATTGGGCCAAAAAGGCATTTGCTTCTTTGCGTACATGCAGGCCACTGACAGTGATATTTATCTAATCAATTTTCTTCTGACATTTACAAATGAGTATGTTTCATTCAATTAAAACAGGTGGCAGAAGACAACATTTCATTTTCACTCCTCAAGATTGCACTGAAATGCTGGATTTGTCAAAACAGTGCTTTTTCACCAAATTTGGAATTTAAATGAAAATGCTTTAAAAGGGGGAGGTGGTGGAGTGATACTATATTGCTGGGATCCTGCAACCAGTTCCTTAGAACAGGTGAGTGGGCCAGTTTGGCTGCCATATGGGGAGCACAAGCAGGAAGAGCACCCAGAGTGACTGACAGGACGCTGATCAGTCTGCTTACACAGCTTTGACTTACAGGTATTTTACAGCTGAGCAATGTGAGGCAGGGAACTGGCTAATAACTGCTATAGCTGTCAATAACTTCACATTCACCTGAAATCATTTTAAAGCTCATTTATAGATCAAGTCTCCCAAGTAAATATACTTTATAAATCTCCTAATTATGGTGGAAAGATGAGTGAAACTACCACAAATGCATTTTATAGCATCCTGGACCAAATCTAACCTCCGCTACCTGTGAAGTGTGACCTCCTCCATTAAGGCTGGCATTGCCAATCGTGTTGCAGAATGCTGCTGTTGGTTCAACTGTTCTGTTGTCTCACACAGAAAATCTATAGATCTACATTTTACCTTTCACTGTTACCAGAATTCTCTACCATAGTCCTGAGAGCCATCTAGGAGTTCTATGCATATGGGATATTTTAGAGTTTTTTGTCTTTAGTAAGGGAAAGACACACATCTTGACGTGTTCAATCCATGACTCAAATACATCTTATGTTTTATTCAATGCCTTAGAGATAAATAGCTCCCTCATTTCTGTTAAGTTTCAGATTGCATCTATTGATCTTTCCTTAAATTCCTCTAGTTTGTCTCTACTGTTCAGATAACACTGTCCTGAATTTAACGTAACATGGCAGTGGAGTAGGATCACACAAGAGCTTTTGTTCCTCTACTCTATGACAGAAACAAATACATAGATCAGTTATCACATGTTGGACTGTCATAGCAATGTAGCAGAGGGGCATTATGTGCCCTGCATTTACTAGCTTACCCTATTTTAAGTGTGAGGGGTTTTGTTTGTTTGTTTGTTTGTTCTGTAGATACATTCACATTCTTTTCTTCCTCAAACAATCTCAAGTAGCTCATTTCTACCCTCTTTATAATCTTCTAGATTCCTTTGCTTCATTCTCAGTTCAGCAATATTTCCCAGCCTTGAATCATTTGAAAGTGTCAGTGATATATATTGTATTCCCTCTTTTTGTTGTAAATGGAGATGTCAAATGCTGCTCTCACTTGATATTCCTTTTTTTTTTTAAATTATTATTATTTGATACTCTACCATTAGTATGATGATTTCTTTTAAGAGCCATTCAGGCATTTTTCCAAATTCATGCATGCTCTCAGGAATTTAAAATTAATTTCTAGGTAAGATTGCTGTAGGAAATAATATAGTATAATCCACATATAGTTAGTGCACTCCTTTCATCATCTACTTGCATGATTATAAGGAAAGTGAAAGATAAATTTTTCATGTCAGGATTCTTTCTTGACATCTTTGCTGTAATCAGTTTGCACACGCAAAATAGGTTCAATGCATATCTGAAATGATGAGTTTATTGCACATATGGTACAAAATAAGAACCTATTTTTAGCCTCAGGTGTGAGGAGCATCTAGGAAGGATGATGGCAGTGAAGGAATGTTCTCATGTGGGATCATTTACTTACTGCTTACATAGCCACTACTTTTTTGTTTCATTGGTGTGATTTAGACTCAGGCAAGTGAACAGGACTTGGCTGAATGAATTGTTTTGACACGGATCATTCCTTGTAACCATTTTTCCTAGTGGACCTCAGCATTTCCCCCTCACATGACTGATGGCAAATTAGGGAGAAGACCTTTGGAGCTTCTAGGATATCCTTTGAGCTATATACACACTTATACAGCCAGTAAGCCAAGTTATAGGCAGAACGCTCCTGCTGTGGTCAAAACTAAGAGGATGGAACAATGAAAATAATTTTCCAAAAATGAAGAATTTTACCTAATCAGGAAAGGACAACTTGCCAGGGAAAGAAAGGAAAGAAATTTTCTTTGTGATTTGTATTATTTTTTATTAATTGTTTTTATGGTAAGAATCTCACTCCATTCCTCTCTGCGTCAGTGGTTTCTCTCTGAAATGTGCTCATCTGTGCACATGGTGGTGATGGGTTGATGGTTGGACTAGATGATCTTATTTGTCTTTTCCAACTTTAATGATTCTGTGATCTCAAGATGAAGTGCTTCTTTAGGATCTTGTTCAGATTACACACACACTGAGTGACATCATTTAGTGGTATGGCGGTGTTGGTTTGATGGTTACACTAGATGATCTTAGTGGTCTTTCCAACCTTAATGATTCTATAATTCTATGATAAGACTCTCTCCTGCCTGCAAGGACTAACTTCAGAAGTACAGCCGGCACCATTTCAAATGCATGAAGCTGAAGTGCTCAGTGTGGCATTCTGGACAGCTCATAAACAATTGGGGTGAAGTCTGAGTAATTCAGTACCTATCAGAAGAAGAGTACTTCACCCTACTCTATCTGGGGTAACCAGAAATCGCAGGCTAGAGAAGTGTTGATGGTTGGATCTGGATATAGCTCCCAGAAATCCAGAGGAAATATAGAGCATCTAGAACAAAACAAATAAAAGATTGTATTGGGTTTATTGTTATGCTACAGAGGAAAGATAATAACTCTGATTAACATACTACAACAGAAGGTTCTTCAGTCACACCAAAAACTAGTGTCTGCTCTGTTAACACAAACTCATCCGTCCTTTATTCACTAGTCAAGCACAATTTAATTCCTTCAGTTGCTCTTAAAAATGGCAATCTACTTGCCATGGTTACAGGCCAGAGTGGTCAGTATTCACCTTTCAGTGTCTCTTCTCTTTGCCTTTATGTAGCTGGCCTGCCTTCCTCTACATCTTGCTGGGAGGGGCTCCATGCCACCTAACACTGGACTTCAGACCCACTTCTCCAAGTATGCTAACAAGGGCAAAACAGAGCGGTCTCTATAATCCATTTTTAGCACTGACACCTGCCGCTGTGGAGGTGCTCCCCAGTCTGCCACCTATAAGATGGTCCTGGTGGCCCACGCTCAGCCTCTTCCACTCCAGGCTCCCAGGTGCCGTTGCTCTCCGCTGTTTCTGGTTGCAGCTGAGAGCAGCGAGCCGTCCTCCGCTTCCTCACTCTGACTGGAACACGTAGGCCACTCGGCAGCTTTGGCATTATCTCGTCCGGGACTCCTGTCGGTGTCATTGTGTTCTTTTTCCCGTTCAGTTTCTTTAACAACCGCTTCCAAGGCACACGAAACAAAACAGCTCGCACGGGCGTCAAAAGCATTCATCAAAAACGCATAATGCAAATATTTGTCACAATAAATATCCCTTCACCCATCTGCTCCCGCAAAGCACACCCTCTCCCAATCCACCCATTCCCGGCATGTCCGCTCCCTCAGCCCGCTCTGCGGCGGCCCCGGCAGTCAGACGCCCGGAAGCGCCACCGACCCGCGGGCGCCGCGCTGCGCAGAGCGGGCCGGGCCCCTCCAGGTACCCGCAGGCGGAGACCTCAGCCTCAGCCGGGCCCGCGGCGCCACCTGCTGGCCAGGCAGGCGCCTGGCAGCCTCCGTTCGTACTGTAAATAAGAAATGCTACCGTTCCCGTTCTCCTTGCCTATTAATAAAGACTGCCTTTTAGGTTATAGTAATGCTTAATGAGACTCGAAGGATTTATTAGTGTATGGTGTTAAGGGCAAAGCGCTCGGAGACTGTGGTGTTTAAATGCACCAGGGTGAGTGCTGCTCGCAGCTGGCACGGCTCGGGTGGAGCTCTCGCTTCACATCCTCCTCACCCGTGGTTGGTGACTGCACACACTTCAGTAGGGTGACTCCTCGCTCAAACCACACTAAATGCAGCTTCTCTGGCCCAGCAGGATGTCCTAAACCCACAAAAAGAGAGAGCAGGAAGTGCTGGGGAGTAAGGCCTGCTGCAGGCACGGATGCACTTGGTGCTGGAGAGGGCAGGCACAACGGCAGCCTTGGCACAGCTAAGAGTGGGGGCTTGGGAACTGGTGGCAGCACAGTGCAGGCCACTGCAATAACATCAGCATCTCCAGCCTAGCTAGGCAGTGACGCACCGAACTGTATTCTAAAGCAGTTTTTTTCTTAGGAAAGCAGGAATAGGCCTACTTCATTAGATGTGGCACCCACCCAGCCCAAGGCCTTGTTTTGGGCACTGCCTCCATTGCAGGTGAACAACATAAGAATCATGTAACATCAGTACCCTGCAACTACCCGCCTTATTCCTGCTAGCAAGGGAAGGGCTAGAGCTGAAGGCAAGGTGTATATTCTAATCCATTATAGTAAACATGCACACATGAAGAGCTATATTGCTATCCAGTTATAATCTGAGATTGGTAGCTATAGTTCTAGCTTCTCTAGTTTACTTCTGAAAGTCTAAGGAACCTTTAGATCATTCTTCTCAACCTGCTTCACTAGCTTAGCAACCAGACAAATGCTTTGTGTCTTGCTCTTAAAAGTGCCTGATTCTCATCCTATCACCCAGATTCCGTCCAGTGGGTGATGGTTCCCATTGCATATTGTGGTCTTTAAAGCAGAAACAGATGCAGTTCATGTATATTTCATTGAGCCGACCTGTTATGCAAGCCCAGGCAGTGACTGATAAAGCTTGCAAATTCCTTTGTCCATGGATTTGTGATGTGCCCTACATTCTACAGCCATGCTGGAGAACACATCTCAGCTGTTCAAGTTAAAGCGGCTTCTGCTTGAACCTGGCAAATGTGACAACTGTTAAAATATTTCACGTTATCTTTAGAAATCACGTGTTCTTTATTTCCAAACGAGCTAATGCAGCTATGGTTTAAACTTTTTAAAATAATCCATTACCTGTTTAACTGATTAGGTGTTGACATTGACTTCACTTGAGCATGTTGAAGGGGTGTTGTCAGACCTTGTTAAGCTAGAAAAGCTTCTGCCACCTCTCATACATGACAGCAGCCTCATTTTCTAACTTAATAGCATTAGCTTTGTTAGGAGTGCATTTACCATCATTCATCTGTCCAATCAGAGCTCTATTGCACTTGGCAGAAACTGTAGCAGGGAACATTTCTCTTCTTCTGTAGTGATATGTAGGTCAGTCTTATAACACAGTATTTAGCTTCCACTGGGACAGGTACTATGGCACGAAGCCAGCTGCTGGAGTTTGCCCTTACAGGCCATTTTGAGCAGAGCTAATTTTGCTGTAGTCCAGCTATCAAGAAATCTTAGGACCTTAGGTCCAGAGTCACTAGGGTGACAAATGCCCAGCGTCATTCTTTCATTAAACACCTTAGAATGCATATCTTTGTGTTAGGCCGTAGGAATTTCAGGCAATTACTTTCTTCAAGACCAGTCTCATAGCCAATTAAAAAAAATAATAAATGGTAGCATATAATTTTATTTGTTCATATCTCCTTTTCTAAAGCTTAAATTGTCAGCATCCTAGAGATTTTTCCTCAGACGTAAGTTCCCCTGCCCCCTTAATAGAAAAAAACTTTTAAACAGCAAAGCTAGCTGAACATTTACAGTTCTCATTGGATTCAAATAAGAGCAGGTAAGGCTCTAAATTGGGAGGAGCTGTTGACTACTTCAAGGATGGAGAGGCCTTGCAGAGAGATCTTGACAAACTGGGAGGCTGGGCAGTCACCAACCACATGAAGTCTACCAAGAACCAGCATCAGATTCTACATCTGGAATGGGGCAATGCTAGATACATATGCAGAATAAGGGATGAGAGACTGGGGAGCAGCCCCATGGAAATGAATCTAGGATTTTGGTTGGCAGCAAGTTGAACATGAGTCAGCAGTGTGCCCTGGCAATCCAAAGGGCCAGTCTTGCCCTGGATTGCACCAGGACCAGCACAGCCCCTGAGTGAGAGAAAGGGTTGTTCTAGTCCAGCAGCTGCACACCTTCGAAGTCTGAACAGGGATACAGACAGAGGTAAGTACTCGCTCTCTCCCTTTCAATAGGTCATGTTAATCTTTCTATTGTGCAACCAACAGTTTTGTATCTTCATTAAAGCTGGGAGAATAAGTCCCGTTAGAGCTGATATCTGTGTTACATCATGCATTAGTGAAGCATTTCACTAGGAAATGGAGTGAGCTTTGTAATTCAAAGCCAGTCTAAATCCAAGATGGTGGTATCAGGTGACAACATTATTGACAGTAGCATGGAGATGAGAGGGAGTTCAGAAAACCTAAGACGTAACCCTGGAATATCTAAACCGTGCTGCAGTATAAATATTTCTATTACTCTGACTTCTTAAGGAAAATGCAAGTCTAGATTCTCTGAACTAGATTCTGACAGCCTGGATCAGGGATGTATTTAAGTCCCAGAAAAAAATCCATGTTGCCTGCTTTTTAGCACCACAGGGCCCTCAGGGCACCTCTGTGCTGTGCATCAAGGCACCCTGTCAGGCTCTGTATATGCCAATAGAGCAGAAAAAGGGCAAGGAGAGAAACATACAGGAGCAAAGGGCAAGCTAAGGCTTTGCTCCTCCCAGGTGAGAGTTCTGTCTTGAGTGCAGGGCTACCTTTGCTCTTACTGTCTTGTGACTTTTGCATTCCCGGTTATGCAACAAACCAGCTTCAACAGTTGTGAGGAATGTGTCATTGGTGCAGATGTTTGATAAAGTGGAGGTAATTCTGGGATAGCAGACTCACACCTCTTCCAATCAGTAATTTCCTGGGGATATTTTGCTTTCTATGCGTATACCCTAAAGTTAAAATCTAACATCTTCTCTGTTGTGGGCTTTTTTTTTTGGCGCTGACTTCCCCTTTGCCCATAACCTCAGTAAAGCATTCTATTTCCCAGGTGAATGAATGCATCTGATGTCCTGAAGCAGAAAGGGTTGTCAGAGATTTTCTCCCATGCATCTAGCATGTTTCACAGTTTGGCTGTTGACTTCTCCCGTTGAATGCACCAGCTTTCTGGATCATCATTCAGAGACTCTTATAAACTGTAGTTTTGGTTTCTCTGAGTCATTTAAACGCACTGGAACATCCCACTGGAGCTAATGTGGCCTATATTTAAGTGCTGCTGTGCCTATATAAAGCAACTTGGATCTGGTCATTTGTACAAATGGTTTAGTTTACCTCCATTAGGATCAACTACTGCCTTGCTTTTTCCCTGGAGAACAATGCTCAACCAAGTAAAGATGTTTCAAATTGCTTATGGATTCCTGCTCCCTACAGTAATTCTAAATCATGGCCCAAATTTGCCATGAGTTCACATTTGTATTACTGCTGTCTTCAGTGACATTACGCTGTGGTATTTTCATGAGAAGCCTATGAAAATGTTTTCTTTAGGTCAAGGGCTAGAGGTCTGGAAACTCATCCTCTCAGAAATATCTTCATAAATCCTACATGATGAAAAGTCTCTTGGAAATATGAGTCCCTTACAAAGAAGATGAAAGTTTGCCAGACAATGTTTTTCTCATTTTCGGGTGACTATGACCAATGAATAGTAAAGAGGCAGGATAGCCTTGTGATTAACACTCAGCAGACCTTGTTCACTTCCCAGATCTGTCTCTTATTTCCATACCTCTCAGTTCATACAAAGGAAGTAAGTGAATGTGTCTGCATTGTGCTGATCTGCACAACAGTCTTTTTGTCTGAGAATTCTCTATGGCTGCTGGATATCCAGAAATCCAGTAGATTCCTAGTGGAAACCAAATAGAGCAGGAAGCTATCTTTAAAATTATTATAGTCCTATCTAAAATGACAAATTTGGCAGGTCTGCATTTCTTGTCTGACCACACATTTTACAATATGCAAACATATAAAACAGAAACAATAATCCTTCTTTTGTATAGTCTTCAGGTTATGCACTCTGACTCCCAGAAGGTAACTGCATGCTACACCTACTATGTAGAACCCCGATCCCATTTGGGTCCTCTAGATGGTACTGTAATATAATAATAAAATAAACCAACAGATGGATACTTCTAAAAAAAAAAAAAAAAGTGCCAATTTGCAGGAAAATGCTACAAAATAAAATAACTGGGTTAGCAAAGTTCCAGCTTCCATAGCTGAACTGTATGATATATACAATATATCTGCAATGAACATGTGCAGCCAGAAGGAATTTTGTTCAGCAGACTTATCTGGTGAAAAGACTAAACTACTGCTAACCTTTTCATGTTTACAAATCCACCTTCTGTACCCATCATTAAATATCTTTCAGGTAAAAAACAGCCAAGCATAGAAAATGGCCTCATATTATAGAAGCCAATGCATGTCCAATGAGAGAGGCAAAAGTCAATTTCCCTGCTGCATTGCTATGGGTTTTCTCTGGCAGTCCCTTTGAACAAAAGTAACTGTCAGCAAAGAGCTATCACACCCTCCTCCAGAGTTTCTGAAGAAGGAATGTCAGAGATTCAAAATCCCTGAAAAGTGAACACCCCTGCCAAGAGAAGCCTTTGAAGTGACACTAAACATATATTTATAATTACAGATGAAGCAGTATAGCATACCCAAGGAATAAAGACATGCAGTGTGTCCTACGGGCATGGCAGGAGAGGTGACATGCATCATGAAGCCTTGTTCAAGTGCTCACTGGGGCTAAGGAAACCTGAGGCTGGTGTTTCCTATCATTTTTCATGTCACAGTGCAATCCTTTTCCTTCCACGAGTGTGCACACTTCTCATCCACTATTGATATCCCTTAAATATGTGACATAACTCTTCAGCCTACCTCAAAAAGATAAAATAATCTTGTTCACATACCCAACAAGGCCGACAGAAAGGACACAGGGTAGATTTTTAGGTAGCTCAGCTCTGTGTGCTCCCCATGAGAGGCCTGAACTCAGGCAAATAAGCCTCTGGAGGCTCACTTGGAAAAAGTCAGAGTCTTGCTGCCATTTGCCTGGGAGGCTTGGACAGAAAAGCAAAGCCAAAAACAGCCAGAATGTGTACGTTTCTATTTAGAGATCCAGTTGTCTCCATCCCTTTGTGTGTGCGCACATATGCATGAAAGAGTGATTATGATCTCAGAAAGAAAGCAGTTTATTAAAGCAGTTGGTTGTTTTTCTAGTAGAAAACCACATGTGTATGCATATATCTATGCATATAAATATACATATTTGTGCACAGATATTTTCTACGTATCAAAGTCTGCAGCACTTACTCCCTTATTCAGGAAGGTGCATGGGTGCTATTTTTAATTGCACATGAGGCCTGAGCTGGTGTCACTGCAGAGTCAGAGGCCCCCAGACTCTGCTGAGAACAGCAGTTTACGTCTACTACAATTGTGGCACTTGGCTCCGAACTCACTGGGTGTGTTGCTCCCCAATTTACAAGTTCAAAGATAATTTGAAAACACATGTGAATGACTTTCCAGACAACAACTTTCTTCCATCCCACCAAGTAGTCACAAAAAAAAAAGACTGAATTACATTTTTTTGCCAAATTGAGCCTTGGATATACTTTCATGAGTTAACATTCCTGTAGGTTGCATTAAAATCACGGCATTCACCTCACTGTGTTATGTGCCCTTGGTACTCACAGTGATTTTCCTTTCCTAGGAATGGAAAACATTGCAAAAACTGAGTTTTACCTTCAGCTGGTGACATACTTCATTATTTAAACCATGCTTTTCCAAAGTGCTTTATACCTGAAAGAGAGCAGACACACGATGCCTTAAAATAATGCATTTCCTGTGTGAACCTGATTATAGAACCACATCGTGGATGAAGCATCCATCTGAACTATGCATCAAGCACTGCTAAACAATAGATGGCAAGAATCTCTTACATTCTGCTCCTTCTTGTTTGTATTTTATATGTTCCTCTCCACCCATAGAGTTTAATTGACATTGCTCTTTGTATTTTGCCTGCCAGTTCTGATCAAGCCCTTATAAAGAAGGATGCATGTTTTAACTACCACAGCATGAGTAATTTGAATCAAATACAGGTTTGCATTAAAGCTTTGGCGTATTATTCAAAGCCAAACTTATTCTAAATCTTCAGGACTGCCATTATAAGGTGGGATGCCATGTTCTGCTTAGAATAGAGATTGAATCTGTATGAAATCATCCTTTGTCTGGCAACATTTTCCTCTCCTCCCCCGTGCATTTATAATGAGTTTGTTTTACTTTAGGGCTCACTCAGGCTATGACATTGTCTAGTCAATTCACTACAGTCATGTATGACCCACTCCCAACATAATTAGGGCCAAACATGAACTTTTTCCTCACTTTCCTCTCCCTGCTCAACAGCCTCTCTAAGTATATTTACACCATCTTCCAAGTGGTTTTCAGGCAGGGCTTCTGATCAGATAAGTAGCCCATCTACATGGTTTATTCTCAGGAGAAGTTAGGGTTTATGAGCTACTAGCTTATACTATCATGCTTAACTTATAACCTTTCTCCTGAAAGTAGTACCCTGTTCTCCCCTAAACACTGGGTAAACATAACCTAATTTACAGCATGGATTAGCTCTGCATACTCAATGGAGACTGGTCATCTCCAAGACCTTTTGGAAACATTATGCAATACACAATGGATTGACAAAGAAAATCAGGGTTCCCCAAAGATAACGCGCTTGTATCTGTCTAGGGGACAGAATTTGAAAGCAGCTGAGTGCATGCTCCATCCAGCAATTACATGGATATGAAGTTGAGACTCAAAAGCTGTATGGAATTTAGATTTTGTGGGACTGCACAGCTATTATGTAGAGCATATATAGCCCCTGAAGGTAAACAGCTGATTGAGAGACTCAAAGGCATGGGCAAGGATGTTATCTATGTTTCCGTACACAGAACTTTTTCACAACACTCCAAAATAAAGTAGAGCACGGAAGTGAGTCTACATTGCTCTGCACCCTAGCTATGTTTATATGAGAGCCTTCTGGGGAAGTCTGGATAGCTCCCTTAGTACTCTTCTCCAAAGGATATCCGTACACGCTATTTACATAGAATTTTTCATCAGGGATGTTTTACTACATCTGGGAGAGTTAGGCAATTAAAAGAACAGCCAGAATGTTTATAGAATAGATACAGTGAGTAGATTCTTCCACTTGAGGAAATAAGGTTTGCCTAAGGGAAGCCATCAAAGTACCACTTCAGGTCTTTGGCAGAGGCAAAACATAAATGTCTGACATAGATGTTTAGTGAGTCTTAACTATACAGTATCTGAACGCATAACACAATGCAACTCAGACTCACCACTAGCTAGCGAGACAGTGTAGAACAGGCAGGACCTAGATGCTTAGCCCCTTGGAGTAAATGTATGTACAAATATACCTGGAGACTTTTCCCAGTCAGTTTCTGTGATGAAAATATCAGTATAAAAAATTCATTCTATAAGTAGTTTACCACACATGACCAATCTGCCATCCTTTCTTTGAGTGTGTTTCTCTTATTGTTATATCCAATGCACTCTACAAGCCTTAATGAGGGAAAAGTATCTTCCTGTGGAAAAAAAAAATGCAAAATTAATTTGTAACACACCTATTTAAATCCTCTGATAAGATGCCACGATTGCATTTTTGTTGCTAACTGTTAACAGCACAGTAGCTTCTAAATATCCTTATCACAGACACGAACCATATCATCTAGATGAGTTACAAATGTGGAACAAGCTACAATTAATTCTGGAATGGTTTTCAGAGGCTACAAACCACAGACCAATATGTGCCAGGGAACAACTGTGGTGGGTGTGGGCTACCACAAATTAGCAATTTTTAGCCTTCTCATTTGTTAGTGAAGCTAGAACAATTTCTAACGAGTTTAGCATTTCTTGCAACTGTACAGTGAAACATGAGCTGGTCTTAAAGGTATTTTTTCAACAGCTTCACATTGCATGTAATTTATCACTATATAATCATATTTTTTAAAAAGAAAATTAAAACTGAAAACTTACATCAAAATTTTTTCTTCACAGTATACTGGCATTACATTCATAATTTTGATAAATACCCAACTCCAATTGTAAATTACAACAGCTAACTCCTGTTCAAATTAGCTATATATTTTCATCAACCAAAAGTCTTACAGAACTGCTTTCTAAGACTTAGAAGTAAAAAACAAAGATTTGCTCTGGTGACATACACTGCAATACTACAAAATATGATGTAGCTAATGATGGCATGATGCAGAAATAATGTGAGATTACCAAGTTACTTTGTACTTTAGATCATTTGGCTTGATCATGTACTGTGTCACTTTTCTTGTTCAGACCGGTAAGTCCATAAATGCCTTCATTTGGTAAATACTAGGAGGCTGTTATATTATCAGCTTAGCTGTGGGCTGCTTCCATCTTTTCTCTCACCCTTGCTAAGCGTTCCACCTACCTCCCTGCATCTATGTTAGTGGTTTTGCATCACGTAGTGCTTCTAATAGTTCACTGATTCAACAGAAAATGACTCTGCAGAAAAAAAATAATTCTTTTTCTGTTGAATATGTTTTCATGATCAGTAAAACTAATGAAAAGAAAAAAAAATAGGAAGAAGAGTAGAGAAGCAGCCTGTAATTAAATGATCCGAGGGTAATTCTGGAACTGACTTCTTGTAGTATATCCTTGAAAGCGAATAGAACTACATCTATTTATAGCTGCTTAGAGTCTGGCCTGTATGTATATAAATGAAATGCTTTCTCTGCATAATTCCTATAATCACATTTCCTCACGAGGTTCCTGCTTCATTTTGGCTAATATCTAAATCGTCTCCCTTTTTATTTTTTCCCCTGAAATCCCCGGTCTTCTACGCTGGATGTCTGTGCATCTCGTTACTGGCCGTATTACTCTAATATGAAAATGCTGCATTCCCATAAGTAAAACTAGAGGAGTGATTTATGCATTTTTCTGCATGAAAAGGCCGCTTGTGTGCTCCACATGTAAAGTCAGAACAAAGCAGATTCCTATGAACATTTGTTTTCCTTTTAGCAGTTATTGCCATAAAAAGAGGTCAGAATGAAATGAAACAACTTAATGTTTTGTCCCTTGTCCAGCTCTGGTGCCTGATCTGGTTTCAGCTGAAGTAATTATGGATCTCTCTCTGAATACATGAGAATGGACTCTGGCCCCTAAAGGATTACAGCTAGCTTGGTGGTTCCCACAACTTCGGACCAACTGGTCACAGTCCACCAAGCCAGCCATGTGTACGCTTTACTTCTTAATATTTTCTGCAGCCCCAGGTGCAGAGCAGTCGTGATGGCCTCATGGACCACCCAGGGATCCTGCACTGCAGAAGTGGAGCCACTGAAATAAGTAACTTGACAGTCACACCCCATAATAAATAGATATCCTTGGCCAGGAGTTCAAGCCCAGCTGAGTTAGTCAGATCTGCTCATCTCTAGGCATTTGGGGAGCAGTCTGAGGGGAGACATGGCTGGCTTTACTGTCTGGTTTTGTTCCTAGCTGTAAAGAGAAGCCAGAAGGAAAAGAGTTTTTCTAAATAGTATTATATGATTTTGAAAAAGTAAGATGACATTTTAGAATCCATTAACTAAGTGCCAGCACTGTGCACTTGAACTGTAAGAAACAGCAACAGATTGAATAAACCTTCTGTTGAAATTCTTCATTCTGTCACAGAACAATCACCATTAGGAGCATCTCCCTGTCACACTGGAGTGCCCCAAGATTATCTGAAGAGTCCCTGTGTCAGTCATTCTTCGCACTTTCTGAAGTCTTCACTGCTCAGAATTGACAGGCACAGAGGTGCTACTTGGAGCGTTTGTTAGAAGGGGAGACACTTGTCCACCAAGACTGCTGACTTATTTGAGTTAACTGACACTCTGTGGGCTGAGAACAGCTGCATTCAGTCCCACCACAGCTGAATTCACACAGTTAAGACCCCAGACAATGAACTCCAATGAATTCTTAAGAAGTTAAGGTAGGTATATATTGTTCTTCTCCTCTGTACATCTACCCAACTCTGGATAACAGAATTTGTGAGCTAAGTGTTGCATCTGGACCATCATTTTTAAAACATCCCAGTGTACCTATCTTCCATGAGGGCATATAATCTTTTTTAGATTCCCTTTGATGTTTAGTCATCTACTATATTTTTCAGCAAATAGGTTAGACTTGTTGTGGAGAAAAAAAAAAAGGACCTCCTTCATTTGGTTTTATATTTGGCAGTTTTTCATTGGGTATCTTCATGTTCCTGTGATGTTAGAAGTGATGAATGCATAACATTTTTCACCTTCACCATGCCCTCCACAATTTTATAGTCCTTGATACAAACTGCAGTCTTTTCTGCTTATCCTTAAAAAGAAGCCATTTCCCACATCTCATCAGCTTTTTATCCTCTCTCTGCCTTTTTTAGCTGAACTACGTTCTTTCTTTGGTATCAGAAATTGTCAGAAATGCATGCAATATTTGAGATGCAGGTGAATCATGACTTCAAACCCAGATATAATGATATTTTGTTCTCTCTGCATTCTTTTCCTAATAACTCAGTTCCTAGTTTGGGTTTTATCTGTCATAAAGTTGATGGCGAAAGGTCTGATCTGATTTCCATAAAGGCAGGATCAAACCACTGTTCCAGAGTTCTTCCAGCAGCCTTGTACTAATCTCCTGAGTTATCAGACCACCTATCAGGTTACTACTACTGCTCAGCCTCTAGTTCATCTGAGGAGTAAGTCGGCATGGATTCCATAGCAGATCAATGACTCTTGGCTTCTCTTAAGAGAAAGGGAATAGGGAATAATTTATCATTACTAATTGTTTGTTTTCAGTATCAATCTTCTTACCTCCTCTTGACATGCAGCTGTACTTATGACGAAGTCCTCCCAGAAATATCCCCAGTAAAATACAGATTATTTCCAGAGAGACCTGAGTATGTTGCATGTTATAATTTTTGGTCCTTCTGATGAGGTGGAATTCTGGTTTTGCTGTGTTTTGACTGTATTCTGACCAATTTAAAAACAGTCAGTAGATGTTACTGTAATCTTTACACATAAGGTTATAGGAAAAGCAGGAAGGTTAGAACATTCACCCTGTTTTCCACGGTCAGGTGGAATTGCCCACTGCAGCAATCTCTTGAAATATGGAATAGCTGAACTCCAAAGTCTGACACTCACATGTTGGCATGAGAATTGCAGTGTTTCTCATCACACCAGAAACAAATGAGAAAACCTTCTTTCAGGCACATTCTTATGTCTCAGAAAACACAAAGATTAAAAAGAACAGACTTATCTGTAGGCTTAGCATCCAAAACAGGTGCGTGTTAAAGCATAGTGCCTGAGATCCCTATGAAGAAGTGTTGCTGGGAATATCATGCTAGCTCTGTTGAAGCCAGAGACAGAATTCCCAGCAGCTTCAGTATGTACATGGTTTTACCCAAGGGCTTTACTGACTAAGCAACTGTTACTATATTTATGTAGAGTTAGGAGATATATGATGTCAAGTGCCAAGATTTTCAGGTAATTTCTGCTTAACATCTGCACAGAAGTGTGTAGGAAATGTCACGACTCAGACACAAATCTTTAATGGATTTGAGTTAGCTACTTTATATATGAAAGCAGAAGAGAAAATGAATTAGTTTCTTCTAAGTCCTAACCTTGATCCCCAGAGATGTAGATTTCAAGGGTATTGCTTCTATGAGCAAAATTACTCACATGCATATATCTTCACAGGATCAGCACCTAAATTTGCATGTTTCTTCTTGCAGAGCAATTACTTTTCACATTTTACTTTAACAATGTTAACTCCCAGTTCAATTAACATCACCACTATTTTCTCTTGACAATTTCATAGGAAGTCTATAGGGATCCCATTAAAATGTCATTATATTGCTGCTGTGTTTTAAGACTTCAGCGGGAAAACAATTTCAGTGCAAGTCTACAGAGATCCTGTTATAAATCTGTTAGAATGTGAGATGCAAATGGCATCAATTATTTCTGTGTGAGCCTGCGGATTCCCAATCCTAATGTCATAATGATATGAAGTTAAAAAGAAAATCTATCACAGCATGCATGTATGGAGACACTAGGGTGATGTGAGAATTATGAGAGGAAGGGAAAAAACAAATACAGTGATGTGAAGCAACAAATAGAATTCATGTGTCATATACTACGGTCATCATGTGAGCTTGTTCATCCCAGTCCTAAGAGCCTGCCATATGTACAGCCCTCGGAACCCATGCAACATGTAAATACCCCTTGAATCTATGGTAAGTCTAATTATGTCTGTACAATCCATCTGTGTAATTCTCCAGAAATAATTAGAAGAGAAGGATCACCAAGTCCAGGGGATGTCCTAAGGGCGTCTCCAAAGCTGCCTTAATACCAGACCAATCAGTCACACAGACAGCAAACTCGTGAAAGGAAGCTCAGATGCTGATGGAATGTACCCTGTAGAGCATATCTGACATCAGTCCCATCAGCACATATTCAGGGTACATTTCGCTCATTGGACACTGGCTGCGTCAAAGTTGTCTGGATGGTCATTTTGTTGGCAAGAGGTAGCAAAGCCCACAGTGTTCATGTCTGCCCTAAAACTCATCATTTCCATGTGTGAGAAAGCCACAGAGTCTCTGTAACTGAGGCTGGGTGATGACTGATCTTTCAGTGTTGAGTGAATGCAGAGAGACAGCAAGACAAGAGCTAGGTGAAGTTATTTAAGGAGAGGAGTACTCATCGTGGCAACAAACGGAAACAATAGGAGAGCATGGACGATTAGGCTGAGTATGGTATCCGAAGTATATCTTTCAATGTTATGCCAAGGATAGATTTGTATGTGTGTGTGTGTGTAGAGCCTGCATCCCCATATCTTTGTGAGGATATGCTCCCCTACATTTGCAAAGGGTCTACACAAAATGGAAAGAAAAAATGTTTAATGTAGCAAAAAAGGTGTTCTAGCCTTTGAGACAAACTCTGTGGATTTTAGTCATTGCAAATTCATCTAGCCAACTCTATGCTACAGGAAAATATTAATTTTGCTAATGCTGTTGATGCAGGCTACCTTTCTTTGCTGCTAAAAGCAATTTAATATATCTCAAAGGACAGATTTGTATGATAGGAAGGGTAATCTCCTCGTCCCCATCACAACTGAATGCTTTTTCAGAAAATGTCAATACTGTCAGCATCACATCTGATCAGACCGAGACCCATCAAAGGCTTCCATTCATATCCAGGAATCCATGATTAGAGGAGAACTTGCATTTCCTTTTTTGTCTTCTACTTCTTTTTCTTCTTCTTCTGCATTTTTTTCTGCCCCTACTACCCTCTCTTTTTCTTCGTCTTCATCTTCTTCTTTTTCAAATTCATTACAGGTCTGACTGTTCATAACTCTGGCCTTCTGTGGATAAAATGAGTTTTAGAAAACCCTTCAGAAATGCAGGACTCCTGAATGGCAATATTTTGGGAAATGGTTTGGATTTAGGAAGTATTCTGGGGCAGTTGTTCTGACCATATTCCGTCTTTTCTTTCTATCTGCCAGCATATACTTACAATGGCATTTCATAGGATGTGCCCTGCAACAACAGAAGTACAGACTTCAATTACACCCACAGAACACCACAATAAATAATTGTGTAGATGGCACAATGGTTTCAGCACAAAAATGCTGAGTTAACAGAACTGTAATTGACTTATGTTCCTTGGCATCTGTTCAGTGAATCTTCAACTTCATTTATACTTGCACTGAGGCTGGGTATTTTCTGCAAGCAGAAACTTTCTTTTCATAAGGACTAACACCAGAACAGTTTCTACCTCACTCCAGCATGACCCTGGTATCATATGTCTGTACTATGCACTTCTAGAACTATTATAAAGGAATAGAAGTATGGAAATTAAATGGCTTAATATTCCTTTTAACTTACTAATGTATAAAAGGGGAAGTACTACAGTAACACCTCAACATCCTTTGTGCTAAGGTGCACTAGAGCAAATCAGTGACTTGAATGCAAGACTAGAAAAATCTTACACACTCTTTTCTGAACTGCATTTTAGGCAACACACATATAATATCCTTCGCTGTTATAATGTTCAACAAGTAGTCTCCCTAGTTCAGCAGCTACTGCTGTTGGTGGCAGCTGTTGTAGCTATGATTTACACTGAAAGTTAGCATCTTGAGGGTAGCCTATGTCTAGGGAGTCTACATTCTGGCTTTCTTCTTTCAGCACTGCAAATAACACAGACTTATTGAAACATTCTTAATCTGCATAATCAGAACACAAAATGAATATGAACAGATTTACTCATAACATTTCTTTCTCTCCTGATTCTGTACTCCCAGACCTCCTCTGAGAACAGCCTTTTCTGCAGTGTTTTGCTATTTCTGGACCTATTCCAGGACAGAAAGTAGAAGAGCACCAAAGCTGCTCTAGGTTTAGTAGAGATAAAAAGAAAAAGAAAAAAATGAAAAACTCAACAGACAACATAATTTGTACCTGAAACCAGTTTGCTAGGGGTTATTTAACCTAAGTCAGTTTATCCACCTCCTTCTCCACTTAGATATGATGTTTATTTTGCACAGAAATTAATAGGGATGATAAGTGATGGCTTTTTACAAAACATTTATGAGTGAACCAGCATATCAAATTTGCACAGCCCAGAGCTAGTATTATAAGCTCAACTTTAGCAAACATGCCCGCAGAGTGAGATGACTTGTTGAGCCTATGCTAAATCCAGCAGGCTCCAATGGCCATAGTGAGATCTGGATAAAAGGGTAGATAAGTGATGCACTGGCTGTGGATAGCTGGTTGCCAACAGTCACTTTTGCTGCAGAATAAAAGGAACAAGGCCAGAGGAAGGGCCAGAGGGAGGAGGGAAGGCAGCAG
The DNA here is from genome assembly GCA_016647715.1 of Pavo muticus. Lineage (NCBI taxonomy): Eukaryota > Metazoa > Chordata > Aves > Galliformes > Phasianidae > Pavo > Pavo muticus. The sequence continues at coordinate 347,850 of JACDJE010000188.1, read as the reverse complement.
GAGAAACGGGATGGAGCCGGTTGCCAAGGCAAACCCACTGGTCAGTACACTTTACTGCTCCCATCGAGCTGAAGAGGATGAAACCCCAGACACTTTCCTTCCCGTAGAGATGGTTATTTCTGTTGTTCTACTGCTAGATACCCTCTGCCTCTTTCCTTTTTTCTCTGGCATTGAGACCAACATGTTCTGAGTTTGTTGGCTGGGACAATGATTCAATCCCATCCATATCCGCTCAGGCTTAGGAAAGGCTGAAAGGGTAAAGAGATACTGCCAGACTGGAAATCTTGCCACAATATTGTCCCACACTCCTTGGTACAATCTCACCACAGCCTGGCTCTTCCCACATCGGGCCACCATGGCAGATTAAGTGTGGAGCTGCTGCAACTAAATGGCAGGTCCTCCGTTCTCCTGTAATACTGTGCAGCTTGACTTTATATCAAGTGATTTGTCAGTATTTTCCTGTTAGCATTTGGCTTTTCTCTTGGCTTTGCTCCTCACTGCTGTTAGCTGTCCTGACAAATGAAAGTCATTCTGAAACTATGTGGCTTTGTAATTATTATCTTTGGTAAATGTTTTGAAAGCTGTGGAGTTGCTGTTTGCTCCCTCACATGCTGGAAATGCCTGCCAGAAGTTCAATTTAACTGTCAACACCTCTGCTCGAGAACTTAAATATTTTGGAGTCTGTCTTTATAGTTACATATATTAGCATGCTCTGCTTTCTGTAGGACAGACAACTGGTTGCTAATAAGAATGTATTCTTGTTAAGTCATGTTCCTTTTTTTAAGTCTGATGTTGAGCTAGTTTTCATCTCCCTGTGCTGATATTCATGTCAGAAATAGGTTTTCTGAGTTCATTGCTGGCTATAGACCTCCAGATTTTTATTTTAAAAAACAGATCCTGGATAACCTCATGACTGACGCTGCTATTAGCTTTTTGAAGTGGAACAGTAAAGTCTGGAAAAACTTCTAATAGGTCCCTCTCCGCTCCATCAGTGTCTTCCCAAACAATTGCAGGTCTGCTCAGGGGGAGTGCTTGTAAGCACTAAATTAGACGCCTATTGAACCAGTTGAAGAAAAAGCCTGAGAGAGGAAGTTTAATAGACATGTGCAGCTTGTGTCAAGTGAATCGATCCTTGTGTTTCATAGCAATAGACAGCAAAGAATGAATTCTGTTCCATGGAGCTTAGCCAGACAATATTCTGCAATAGGAAATTGGTACCTTGGCACTTTTGAAAATCTCCCTAAGGTTCAGATCCTCAAACTGATGATCTGCTCCCATTGACTTTAGCAGGAATTAGATACTTGTATGGTCTCTAGAATCTGGTCCCAGAAAGATTTCTAAACATGCTCATGCACCAAATCACATTTAATTTCAAATGAGAAATCGAACCTGCATGTTTAGACTCCAGAAAACTGAACAAATTCTTTCTCTCTTAATTACTTTGTATCCTGCTTGTTCTGATAAGGGTTAGACACATAAACTAATTATGGTGGGATGTACTTATACCTCATTGGTTTTGGCTTTGCTTTTAAAGGAAGCTAAGTGGAACTCAGAACACGCTTATCCTTAAAATATAATGAGAGCTGGGTACAATCCTTATGGAATTTCCCAATCTGATTGGTAAGTGACTATCTTTCACCCTGGCTAGACTTTGCTGAGCTATAGTCTCCTCTCCACAGCCATAAGCAGGAGGAGATACAGCAATGTTAACAGATACTAGATAGAAAGAAAGAGTCCCAAAATCCTACCAGGGATAATGAATGCTTGGATATGATCACAGCTCCTTGGGAGAGAGGGCAACACTCTCCTCCAGTTTTTTGGAGGGTCAAAACAGAGCCTTTGCAAGGAAAAGTACAAGGTGAAGGAGAAGGTGAGGCCCATATGCAGGCTTCTCTTCTCACTCTGGGCAGCATTATTCAGAGTGAGACTTAGAGGGTGATACACTGAGATATGGATAGCAAAGGAATGGCTCTAAGCCCTTCATTAAAAAAAAAAAAAAAAAAGAAGGTTATTGAGGCACTGAGGTCTTATTATTTTTTTGAGGAGGACCAAGCACCTTGCCTAGAGTTCATGAAAATTAAGGATTCAGTTTCATACTGTGATACATAAGGAGTGCAGAAGAATGCATTACACTCCTCTGAAATACATAGCATTTCATCTGCATTAATCTACTTGTCTCCCTTTGATATCATTGTTCAAGACGTTTCTGTGGGTGCTACCAGCAAATTCATTAATAAACACCAGAGAAAAGAACTATGTCTGCTGACACTCTCTCTTGAATGATGAGCTATTAATTAGCCCATTTGTTTCATGTGTCACTACCTAATCTGTTATATTACATCCTTCCACATCTTCCAATAAAATAAAGCTGCTTTCTTTTTAATATGGGGCTTTGTCATTAGAGCAACTGTGTTTGCATACTTTCTTGGGGTTTGTGTCAGGTAGCAATATATCAGTGATAGCTTTGAAGTGAAAAAAAGTCAACAACATGAAAGATAAATAATCTATGCAGAACAGAACACAATGAAGCATAAATAGGGCAGGCTGCATGGCAATAAGTACAAGCAGCTGGTCAGAGCAGATTCACAGACAGAGTGGAGCTATATGGGGATAAGAGATTCATTTAGCTTTAGAAAGTGCCTCTTGTGCCAAAATAGCCCAAATGATATGGTTTCCCTAATCGCTGTAGATAAAATTCATGCCAGGACTGAGAGCTCCATTGCCCAGCACATTTAACACACCTTAATTAAATTGTGCTCCTATCAAAGCTCTGGGGAGTCTGGCTTCTGATACTGCCTTTGTGCAGTCCCCCTGTATCAGTAAAGATTTCTCCTCACTGCCACTTATGTGAAGTGGTGATGCCACAAAAAGTGAAGAACTGAAGCCTTCAGCTAGATACTAAAAATGAGAGTTGTTGGACAATGGGGAAAATAATCCCACAATCTGGATGTACAATTAGAATATGCCTGTGAATGTGCTTGGAATTGGATACATTAAAGAGCATATGAAGATGAGTTTTATAAACATTAGGCAAGATTGCCACCATGGAAGTCTAAGGGCATGTAGCAGCATTTGCAGAAGGAAATTAAGAACATAAACATTTGCCTTGCTAAAACAGAACAAAGCTGGATCTGGGAAACAGAGGAATTCAGTGGTCATTACAAGAGGAATTACAAGAATAGTATTGCCCAAAGGGAGCATCTGGAGAAGGCAGCAAAAATATTCTTGATATGATGAAAGCTGTTCTGGGAAGTGGTGTAAATAACATTTTTGCTATCAAGAAGAGCAGTAGAAAATATATACAAAGACTAGCAGAGAGGACAACTAATATGTAGTTTCTCAGCATCTACTTAGAAACAGGGTGAGTTCCCCGGGAAGGCTATCCAAAGCTTATGAAAGGCTTTCTGAATCTTCTAAATGCTATGTAGGTGGTACTGAAGGAAGAATTGGTGGCAATTATTCTGAGTAAAAGAGGTGGTTCTGGTGACTACTTTAAGACCACTGTTTTTGAACTCCTGTCTTCTGACTCTCTCCAGGGCCCTGGGCAGCCCGCTGAGGTGCCAACATTGCACAGAGACTCAACATCACTTCCCAGTTTTCACCAGAGACAAGTAAAGCCCGAAATGCAGTGGTCTCAGCACAGGTATGATATGAAGTGACTAAGGAAGCTCACAAAGAAGCTTCCTGAGTGAGCTGTGCTGTAAGGACACAACTGCCCTGTATGCCTGTGCAGCCTCCTCACGCCCCATCACAGCTAGCTACAGTCCTGCCCAAAGGCATCAGTAGTGTTTGCAGGAGGAGGGGTGGAGAGAAGTGACTTCAGGTCCTTAAGGTGATGAAAGTGGTTTAGATTTGTTTGCAGGAACATTTTTTTACAGCATTTCAAATAATGCTATCCATTTCCTTAGGAATAAGACAGAATTCTATAAATTCCAGTTCAAAAAGTAACTTAATGTTCTTCAAAATATTTCACCAAGTTGAAGTTGTAATGGCATAAGAACACAAAGAAACAGAAATTTTCTCTACATATTTAAGCAGATAGTTGTCTCGTGGCAAGCAGAGCGAATGCCAGCTTGCGGCTGTCCCTTCAGTCCCCTGAGAGGTGGCTTCATGTGCCAGCCCTACTTGCGCAGTGGTGCAGTACATGCTCTTGGAGCTAACACTGCTGGCTGATTTGCAGCTTGTATTCAAAATTGCGAGGCATAGGACATGAAGAACAAGTGCGAAGGGCTTTTGTAGCACTCAGGCTGTGTAGCAAGGTGCCTCTGAATACATGGTCAGCTCTGTTGTATATAATGGAGTAGCATACTATCATTGGGTATGTGGCAAAGGAAAGCTGGAATTTCCTTGTTCTGATTCTCAGATGCTACCTGCTCTCTCTCGGCAAATGATCTGTACTCATATTTACATTCAAAGTAGAAAGATCTCACTATACAGAAAGATGTTCTGAAAAGTAAAAATCACTAAGGTTCGTACTTCAACATTACTTGTACAATTTGCAGTTTTACCCATTGTGAGCATATTTGCAGGTGTTTGGGGGAGGATGGAAGAAAGAGAAGAAAAAGATAGAAGGAAGAAAAAAAGAGGGAGAGAAGGCCAGTCTCTTGTTTGTGCAAGGTTTGTGTATGCTGAATTATTTCAAATGTTTTATCTATATATAATCACTGTTGTTAGGCTTTTATTTCCTGATCACTGAACAAAAAATAGTGGGGCTACTATAAACTTGAAAAAATCTTTTGTTAAATGCACTAAAAGAAAACTTCCAAGCCTATGATACAGGCACCCACACCCCAACCTGGAATGCTTAGGAAGGGTTATCTTTGTGACTTTCACCTGCCGTCTGGTTTGCTTTTCTCAGCATAGCTCTTGCTGAGAGGCTTTATCCTTGCACAGTTCTTTAGTATACTCAACTGAAAGGCATCGGAGAAGTGCCAAATGTCAGTGTCATTCTTGTTGGCGAGTGTAACTGTGGAAGATCCCTTTCTCATTTTGTGCCGCTGCTGTGTGCCTTCGTTTTTCACACACATATGCGCTACTCTGACTTCTTGACTCTCCAGGGGAGAGAGAGATGCTGAAATGCCTTGTTCCAGATGTGCATTTCTGCACAGCATATTTAACAGTGATCATTCACAAACAGACCTGTTCTGTCACCTTTTAGACACTAAGTAACCCGAGAGAGGAATGTGTCAGGGAGTAAGTCTTCAGTGCTATGGAAAGAGTTTTGCCTCCAACCTCCAGAACCTGTAGGCTAGGCAAAGTGGCCAGAATCAACATAATGTGTATATGAAAAGACACATTTATCTTTTGAGGAGAATTCCCTTATCACATGAACCAAGGAAGACACAATTAGTCCCTGGAGCTTAGAGCCATCAGAAAGCCAGACCATCCTTCCCTGCCCCTCCTCCTGGGCCTTGAGAATTGCACAGCAATTGGACGCCTTGTTCTTTCACAGGTCAGCTAATATAACAGGACACAGGTAGCAGGTCTGGGAGCACTCGCTCACCTTGCTGCCCTGCAGTAACATGTTCAGATCTATCATGTTTGCCAGTGGTAGTCTCACCACTACGTTGGGAAGAGTCTAAAGCTGGAGTGCCCATCGGCAGGCTGTCCTGAACACAAGGAGCCATTCTTCTTCATGTCTTCTCTCTTTCCAACTTAAAGAATCAAAGAATACAAATCTCGGAGTCTCTCTAGGATTTCCTTTCATTTTTTTTCATATCATAGGGGGCAACTTGTGGTAAACACTATGGAGATGTAAGGTCAAATGTTACCAAGGCCAAGAAATGACCAGCCAGCACTGTAAAACAAGTTCATATGCCATTTCCCAAATGTAATTTAACAATCTCACCTCATAATCCCAAATTTAAATTTTGCTTTCGATTAACCTCAGCAGTGTGGCAACAAGGATATTACCTCAAGGAAGCACGGTAACAAACTCTCTGCTTAGGTGGTGAAAGGACTGAGTCTGAAACCTCAACAGAACACAGACAAATCCTCAATACCTTGAGGCCTCGTGCCAGCCTCCATGCCAGCTCGCTATGTGAACAAATGTTCCTGAATGTTGACATGTTGATGTTGCTGTCTAAGTTCAGTAGAAGGGCTTCATAGTGTGTCCAGAGCCACAGTTCCCAAATACACTCATAGTTTTCCATGTACGAATTCACAGAAATTGTCATGTGCCAAATAGCTCACAACCATTCTTCATGATGTTCACGACAAAGTCTTGGCCAACTTATTAGCAGCGCTCATTTCAACCCAGTGGAGAGAGAGCCCCAGTTTCCAGTAACTAAATGGATGAAACTATAAATCTGAGAATGGAAAATAAGTATATACTGTTTGGAATTTCTTGGCAGTAAGGTACACACAAAGTAGCATGAAATACAGCTTTGCCTGAATAGTCCAATTGCTATCTCAGGTAATCATTTGCCTTTGAACAGACGAGAAGGGAGAAGAACTGCCGAGCTGTTGAATTGTTTGACAGTAGCTGTAATTGCTGTCTCAACTCTAGCCCTGACACAATATCTCCTCTCTTTTCTGCTCCCTGTGACAATGACACCGTGGCAGCTTGTCTCATGACTAAACAGATCCATCAGTCTGGTCATGTTTGAATATATTAATGCATTTTGAGAGATCGCTAATCCATCCCGAACTGAAACTGTGATTCCACCCAAAAGGTTAATACACTGCTTTTACATAGTACAGTGAAAAAGTTGAACTTGCATGTTATCACTCATAGTTTAAACACAGTAACACCTCACAAATACATACTGTCTTTCAGATGGGAGCTTAAAACATTTTTCCAGTCACCAATTTAATCCCACAATGCACCAGCCACGTCAACTGGCAGATACCATTTTACTCTTTTTAGGCAGGTAAACTGAGGTAGAAAAACCTCGAACACAGATGTGTAATGTGGTTTGTTTTCAAAGATGCCAGCTCCTTACAGCTGCCATTGTTTTAGGACTGCTACATACCTCTGAACTTCAGATAACATTTATTGAAATAAATAATGAAATGAATTATGAAGTGAACTAAACGTGAATAAAGAAGGCAGTGTATGAGTGCATTTTTCTGTCCTTTTTCTGATCCTTTAGACCTCATAACCTGTTCTATGCATGCAAGAAAGATGAATGGAAGGCCAGGGGTTGGGGTTTATTTTGTCAGAAGGAATGGTTTTTGTTCCCTAACAAAGACACCTAATCTTTAGTGAAAACTGAAAAGAGGAAGAGAATTCCATACTACTGGTATTATATATCCTCTTGCTTGTGCACACTGGCCTGTCTCCAAAGCATAGCGTGTGGAAACCATATGACTACTATTGAATATGTGCCTAAATCAAATTTGCAGTGTTTCTGCTTGCCAAGCACAAGCCTCCAATGGGGTTAGATACCATATGTTACATAGAAATACAGGTTGTTATTTTATTACCTGCCTTTCCAGGTGCAGGATGACCTTACCAAATTAAGTGACATCCAAATGTATAGAAATTGCATAACCTTCTGCTATATTTTGGGTCCCAGAGCCCATCCTAATACTCGCAGAACGGTTGACCGAAGCAGCCACCTACCTCTTCAAAAACAGTTTCTATAAACAGAAGGGGAAATTAAAATGACAAGGCACAGGGTCCTTCTCTCATCTGAGCTTGGGGAAAAAAAAACATATTTCACGGGAGAGATTGTTATAGACGGCATCAGGAAGTAACACGTACCCAGCATTTCAAGGCATCATCCCCTTTGCAACAGCACTAAAAATTTCAAAATATGTTTTTGTTCCTTGTTGGCAAATAACCAAATCTTTTAGAGCAGAGTTTTGGCAGTAGATTGAGTATGTGTTCTGCTGTTCGTGACTCCAGGCACAGTGGAAGAGCCTGGTCCATCTGCCAGATTCAAAGAGAAGGGACTCAAATATGGTTTTGTGTTTTTATCTGGAATGGATAGCCGCTGGCTAGCTATCATTTTATTTAGAAATGCAGACTCTAACATAATGGTAAGAGTGGCTGTCATGAATCAGAGCAAACTCCCACCCAGCCCAGTAACTTGTCTCTAAGACAGCAAACTTCCATAGCGGACAGCTTGCTGCTCATGGACTTATAGACAGAAAATAATTTGCATTTAATGGATCTTGGTGGACAACTCTTTAATTCATTTACTCTGTTTCTCTTTGAACCAAGATGGGGTTTTGCCGTTCACAGCATCCTGCAGCAGAAAGTTTCCACAGTTTCCAGACTTGTTGTGTAAGGAAATGTTTTCTTCTTTTTGCTTTGAATCTTCCAGCTTCATTTCTTATACAATATTACTCCATATACTTGACCATCTCTGTCACATTTATCTGAACCTTTTTCAGATTTTCTGTAACCTTTTAGAGAGGAGGGGCTCAAAGCAACACAAAATATTCATATCAGAGATATACTGGAGATTTAGGCTGTGATTGCACATGGACTGCTTTTTTTTTCCTTAAGCATCGCTTCGTATTCACTTACACTGAATCTCATTCATAGTCACGGGGCAGATTTGTACATTTTGTAGTACACGAAAGAGTGTGATATTTCTAAGCAGGCTCACAGCATCACCTAACATTTTAAGTACATTAAGAAAACTGGATGGGTGGATCTCAGACCTCCAGGAATGCTGGGGTTCTAGATTCAAAATTTTGCAAAACCATGAATGTTGGTACTGAGCTTGTATTGGAAGATAGGTGTGAGATGTTGTCTCATGTCCAGTCACTGCTGTCATTTCTCACTACCATGACTGTCTTGCCTTCATTGCAGCTTATGTAAAAGAATACAGGGAGACACCAAGCAATTAATCCAAAGAGTTGAGAGCAGATGAACAGTCTGAGAAAGGGTCACAGTAATGACAGAGAACAGCACTGTCTATTCTAGTTAAAGCAAAAGAGGAAGCCAGGCAGACATGCTAATGGAAAATGCAGATGTCAGGGTCCAATTGAAAGCAAGAAGGGAAAATATCCAGCCTGTAAGCACTCATGGAAAAAGTGGAGCATTGCAAAAAAAAGCATGTTATATTCGAGCACTATGATTATCCTACAGCAATGGGTATCTAGCCTAGGTCTTCTCACACAGTGTCTGCAGTACAACTGTGCAAGCTGTGAAGATACTCTAGGAGCACACAGTGTAGAAGAAAATTATGGGCCAAATAATTTTACCTCTTCTACTGGGTTCACTTATAGCTACTGACAGGCTAATGGATCAAGCCAGTTCTAGGTGCGTGGGAAGCACCCTGAAATCCCTTGCTGGAAACACTGCTGAACAACAGTAATGAACTGCTAGTATGTATATTTGCAAAAAGAATGAAAATATATATAAACAGTCAGCAAAGCCCTGGAAAATTGTGACCATTGATCAGCTGTATTCAGTGTACACTATTTAAGGTCGGTGTTTGAAGATATGAAACCAAAGAAGATTAACTTTCTGTTGATTGCTAGACAGGGACTGAAAGTCATAGCCCTGATTGCCATATGACACTGTATAAATGAGAAAGAGAGAGAATCATCATTTTTACAGGGGCACAAGATCCCAGAATCTCTTACAGGAACAATGTATGTAGGTTGCTCTGGAAGTAATGCCTCCTATTTTTTTCCATGAAAACTACAACAGATACAAAGAGTACAATAACAATAGATGATAGAGCAAATTCTCAGCTACAAAATACTATTTTTTCAACATTGTCACTACCATTAGCTATGCATTTTCACCAGTGATGAACAAGAGCCACCCACCACCTCACTGTGCTCACAGTGCCCAGAAACTTTCAGCAAGCATCTATGAATGTCAGTGGATGCAATTGTTTCCACATGGAGGAATCCATCTCCACACCATCACTCCTTACGCACTTCCACGTCAGGCACCATTGTGTCAGACTGCCCCTCTGCTGCCATCTTTCACATGGCAGCAGAATGTAAAGGAATATTGGTGGGAAGATTCAGCCTCTGCTGCCATACCACCACCATTTGCCTCTGATGGCATGGGCCAACATCACAAAATAAAAATGGGAGGCATTAATTTTGGAGCAGCCTTTGTATTTCTGCTGTTTCCTGCTATATACTTCAGCCAGTATCAGGGTCTTTGTTTCAGTACCAATATCCACGTCCACAACAATTGCATGTGTAAAGACAGATTTAATATCAAAGCAAAGGCAAGTGGAAATTAGTTACCAATTCTAATACCAGGTTACAAGCATTTGTTTTCTCTGGATTTAAATCAGGTTAAAACAAACAAACAAACAAAAAAACCCTTACGTTTTAAAAAACAAGCTTCTTTTGGGCACCATCAGAACAAGGGAAACAACTACAGAAAAAAACAGAGGAATCAGGTATCACTTGTAAGAAACTAACTAGGGATGCAGTATTCCATTACACGGGATGCATTTGTACCATTTTAGCTTGCACAGATGGAAATATAGTTCAATGTTTCAACATCATTTGACTTTCACATGTTAAAATATTGATAAGTGCTGCACAGGATAATGCCCCTATGGTTTCAAGTAGTAACTGGAGCATGATGTTTATTGAAGTGAAATACAGCAAAGCCTTTAACAAGTATTTAAAATTCTGGGACTCATTCTCAACACTGTCATATATTATTTCTTTATTTTTCTCTAGCTAATCTTTGTTGATGTCTTCCAGTTTGTAAGCATTAAAACGGAGTTCATCTTCTGATCAGCTCAACGGTTCTGTGTTACAGGAAACTCAGTAGACAAAAATACAAATATTTCCTATTTGAAAACCAAAATGCTGCAGCCATCAGTCATACATGAAATAGCAAACCTCGGGAAAGAAAACCAGTGCTACATAAAATAGGCATAAATGGGCCACTGACTCCCTGTTCTAAATATTTATGGACCTCTGTGTTGCAGCAAGAACATCTGAAGGCCATAGAACACACGATTATCTAGATTGCTTAGCAAGGTTTAACTTGTATTATGTCAAAGTCTCAGTTCTAAAATGCACAGCATTTCCTACACTGCTTAAGATTGCTAGGACTAAATTAACCCCACCAGAAGCCAATGGAGGGCAGATGAGATGTCATTTCAGTATATTATAAGGAAAGATAGGCCATGGAGCATTTTCTGAAAGCGCATATCACCAACATTCATTTAAAATTCAGCAATCCAGTGCGCAGCATCAGATTTAGCACGGATATGCTTTGGTCTCCTATGAAAAACAAGCTCCGTTTTATGCTTCCCACTGGTACAGGCATGGAAAGAGGAAGGTGGTTCACCAGATATCATTCAGGTGAATGGACAGAAAAATTGAAATTATCTGAATATAACTTGGAGGAAATGTGCAGAAAAGTTTTTGAGCACTTGAGTAGTTATGCATCAGGGTACAAAGCTCTACAAGGGATTTAGGAACATGACACTTGGATGGGCGATTCTTTAGGATATATTGTTTAAATATGTCTTCTCTGGAGTGAGAATCCCAGCTGAACACTGCATAGGCCAGATGCACATGGGAAGCCAGAGTCATCCCCAGGTAGGTATTCAACACCAGGAGTAGGGTTTACAATTTATGTGTGGAAGGGCATAGCAAAGCTACTGCTTACCTAACCTCACTGTAGTTTTAAACACCAAGGAGCATCCTTAGACTGTAAATAGAATACTATTTTCCTCTTTTCAAACAAAAATAAATAAGAGAAATAAATCCTACTGATTTCATTGCACTTTATCTGATTGTGGTTATCTCAGCTTAGACCAAATAATGCTTAAGAAGTTCTTAAGATCTCAATATCTCAATAGTCCTGCTCTGAATACTTTTTAAATTAAAAGCATGTTTCCTTGTTTCGTAACTTATACACATATTTTAGCACATAAATCATCGTAATAAGCGTGATCAGTGTCAGTGTAAATTATTATTTTGTAGAGCAGTCAGTCTCCTATCCTTCTATCCACTTTAGAGCCTGATAATTAGAACTAGTGAAAAATGTTATAATTTGTCAATTTCAAAACTGGTCTCTGAAATTTGCAAAGAATACTGGAACATTTCATTTCTAAGTTGTTGAAGTGTTTCCCTTTGGTTTTAATATTTCAGATTAATAGAGTAGAAAATTTGAAATTATTACGGCAAAAGAAAGCCATAACAGCGTGAAATGCTCCAGTCTTCACGAAATTGAATATTTTGGAATGGAATTTCTAAAGTTTCAGAATTTTGTCTTTTTGACGTCGAGAGAGAACAGTTTGAAATGTGAACATTTCCATAGAGTAAAACCCCTCGTTTTTAAAATCTTCTAATTATGCTGTACAGTTGGCATTGATTGACTTAAAAGTAGCACTTACATGTAAGTACAAGAAGTACTGAAAACCATCCTGAAAAAAAAAGGAATGATATTACTCTGAGTTACTGATGCAGTGCGTTGTTCAGACTACTCATGATGCTTCACAGTATCATATGCTGAGCATCATTTAAAACAATAGTAACATTTTTTTTTCTTCCACTGGGTTTTTCAGAATCTCTCATGACATCTTCACTTAAAAAAAGGAATGATTCACTTGAATAAAAATGATCTTTTTTACTTAAAACTAGCCAATGGTCTGAATGCAGAGCCCATTGCCATGATTTCTGAATCATTCAGACACATAATTATAAAATGATGCAAACATTTCTCAACCACCCCGACTCAAGCTGAGAATGTGTTAGCTGTGTTCTCTTTTCAGAAACCATGCTCGCATCTCAGGTGAAGAGGACCCTTATGATCATATGTTATCATGCCCCAAAATAGCTTTCTCATGTGCAGAGAGGCATTTAACCAGAGATATCATGTAACATCGACAGCCATCTGTTCAACCTATGAGACACAGGTATCTGAGAGCAACACACAGGTTAAATGCACGCAGCCAGTGTATGCTGTACACTGTATCATAGTGCATTAGCATATCTTGCAAGTGGGAGTGGAAGTGACTATTGGATTAAAAAATGAATGATCACAGATAACAGCAGTGATGTGAATGTCGCACTGGCAAAGCAGAATGTATTTCAAATGTGTCACGCTGGTTTTCAGCAGTCCTTCTAAATACGTTTAAATATCTTGTTCTGTTTATGTGATGTTGTTCAAACGTGCTGAGAGAATCTCTGTGAGCATTCAAACTCAGATCACTAGCAGTAAGAGAAAGGCAGGCATCAGGCACCTACCAAGGTGGCCAGCTCAGCTGATGTCTCCCAGGAGCCAAAAGCTGTCACATCTTCCCACAGGTGTGGCTAACACCAAAGCGCTTAATCAGAAACAGCAGCACTTAAAGATGGAATGACACCCAGAGATCTTAGAGAGATGGATGTGTATCTCTGCCAGCTCATAAAGGCTCCGATGATCAACACCTTGCACCATAACGCTCCTCTGCTTGTATGTCATCAAAACCAATTTGGCAAAACAGGCAAAGTGTGTGTATGGAGGGCGTACCACCAGTGTGTGCCTTCAGGGAGTATTATACGTCTTCTAATCCTCCTTTAAGACTATGACTTATAAATGGTAGTTCTTTGCATATCCTTTATGTATCATGAGAGCTGTATCATGCAAAGGGCGGTACTACACGATGGTGTCAGATAGCAAATAAGTCAAGAGCAGAGAGAATCATAGAACCATAGAACCATAGAATGGCCTGGGTTGAAATGGGCCCCAATGATCATCTAGTTTCAACTCCCCCGCTATGTGCAGAGTCACCAACCACTAGACCAGGCTGCTCAGAGCCACGTCCAGCCTGACCTTGAATGCATCCAACCTCCTTGTCATCAATCTGTATGTTGATGCTCTAATTCTTGGTTAGCTGTGTGATGTCAGATACAATCATTCCTCCCCAAGCCTGTTTCCTTGCACGGAGAACATGCTGTTCAGCTTTAACCCTTCAGAGAAATGTGTAGTGACTTAAGCTCAGCACTGCAGCACTTGCATTGTCGGTCTTCTCCTGCTGAGTGGAGTTCCAGACTTCAGGTTCTTACGTTCAGTTACATGGTGAGCCCCGGTACCAAATGACAGAAGCCAGGAGATGGAGCAGAACTCTGGCTGAGCCAGTCTGACAGAATTAAGAACAGAGAAAGAAAGGAAGCTCAGAAATGCTACCTAAAAACATGTCTCCAAACAAAGGCACTGAAAGAATTAGGATTTAGGTAAGTCACTGCTCTAGTGGGATGAGTACAGTCAATGCTCTCAGTCAGGAATTCTCTCTTTAAATAAGGCCTCTGTCACAAGGAAAGTAAGAGATTTTGCACAGTTAACAGTGCTTATACCTTGCCTGGTTTGCAGTAAGAAGCAATACCCAAGTGTTTCGTTTACCATGAGAACATGGAGGTGACAGAACATTCAAGAGGCTGAGACAGTGCCACCTGAGTGAGGTTCTGCAGGTGGACTCCGGAAAGTGATATTTGATTTGAGGTGTCTGCTGGACCCAACACTGCTCCTCAGCACAGAGGCAGTTGCTATACAGTGAGCATCTGCAATGGAAATGTTGCAGAGATTTTACCAGAGGGCTCACAGGGACCTAAGAGACTGAGAATGAACTGCAGTCATTAAAGTGATAATTCAGCACTGTGTGGATCTGACCCAGGCAAACTACAGGTGGAAATGGTAAGTATTGCTCTGTTTAGCCTAATATATAGCTCTTCAAGGAGCTCTTTGTGTAAGCCACATGTATTTCATGGGATAAAATCACTAGATGGTGTCATTATTTCAAATCAGCAGTCATTTGGAAATAAACAGACAATCAAATGAGATGATACCTCGGGGAAAATGCTTCTGCTATGAAAACAAAGTGCTTAACAGAAAGAATTGACAACATACACACCAAGCTATACTACTACTGCTTATGCAGTATGGCACACCTCCCGCTGGGGCTTGGGGCAGGATTCGGATGGGGTCTGATAAGGAAGAAAGGGGCAGCTTTGGAATAGCCGCCTTCAAAGATGACACTGATCGTGCAGGGGATATAGAACTTTTTTCTTTTTTTTTCCCCACAAATCAAACAGTGTGTTGCTTTGGTTTCTTTCTTTTTTCCCCCCACTATATGTAATTGGAATCTCTTGGCACACACACAGAAATAATAATAAAATAAAATAAAATAAAATAAAATAAAATAAAATAAAATAAAATAAAATAAAAGGTACCCAGCACAAAATCACCTTACATCTAGAGCTGGATTCTGCAAAGAGGAGGAAGCAGGGAGCACAGCTCCAGTGAAGAAAAAGGAGCTCACGACGAACGTTAAGGCGACCTCCACGTGCTGCTGGCGACATCAGCCAGGCTGTTCCTATTTATCGTGCATCTCCCCTTGTTTGCCGCAGACTCTTCTTCCGAGCGACGAAAATAGGGAAAAGTTTGTGGGCTTTCCTCGAGGAAGCGGCTGGCAGGTGTGCGAGCAGTAGATGGCAGCACGAACACGCCGAAAGGACTCTCCCTGCCCGCCCGTTCCGCCTGAGAGGGCTGCAACTCCAAATGGATTCAATATTTGTCTTTCATATTTGGTGAGTGAAAAGTATAGGCGACAATTAGAGGGTAATGCAATATTACAGTGTAAATAAGAGGGTGAAATGACTGTGTAACCACGGAACAGTCCCCCGATGTAATTTGTTCGACCTGACCAAGCTTCTTTGCAATTGCCAGCTCACCTCTCAGAGATCTGAGCAGAGGGATCCAACTCCCGGCAGGAACCGGAGGGCTTTCGGAAATACACCTGGGCCTCCCGAGGGAACACTTTCTGTTTTGGGTAGGGACGGACTACAACACTATTTTAAGGCTGAAAAGTCACAATAATCTGCAAATGGAACAAAGATCTCCTGTCCATCACGATTTTATTTGTCCTCCATAGAGGATTCTACTCTCTGCCACTTTTGAAATATATAGCTATATATTTTAATTCGTGCTTAATTATAGATATATATGAATATACATACACAAGTATTCTTTATTTTTTGTTTAAGGGCGCTGGGGTGTGGGCTGCCTCCCCATGTGCTGCGGTAATTGGATGGAATGCAGCAGCCCCAGCAAAGTGCCAACAAGCGAACAGAAAATCTAGGCATCCGGGAGGCAGCTGGGCTTCTTAATTATTGGCAAATATATTTATATATAAATATTTTGCCAAGCGTGATTTGGCTTAAGAGTTCCTGTGAAGTGACCTTTCGCTTTCCTTTGTTTTGTGTCTGTACACATGTCCTAGATAGATACTCGAAGAGAGAGGCGGAGACGCGCAGACGGAGATAAATAAACGGATTTCACACAGCCCTCCAAAATCCCAAACGATGCTTAAATTAAACGAAGAGGGATATGAAGCGAGGCATAAGTGCAAGCACAGATTTCAGAACTGTGAAAATATGTCAGCAGAGCATCATTTTTTTTGGTTCAGACCGATAATCACTCCCTGCTCTCATTATAAGATCAGAAGGGCCATCTGTCCTCTCTGGATAATTTGGAGCTCAGATACAGTGAGCACCCTTGTTAGGAAATGACCCTCCCACTCGGTGTAATCACGAGCACTTGCAGCCCCGGGATCCGCACGCAGCCAGCAGGAACAGATTGGTTCCAGATCAGTATTGATTACGGCTAGATTCGGGCTTTATTTTGGTGCGAAGGTTTTTATTTTGGAGGCGTCGGGATGAACAATGCAGCTCGAAAAGCCGTCCCCTAACACAGCCCCGGTGCCTGCTGTGAACGGCTCGCTCTGGCGCTCGGTAACGCGGAGCGAGTGGCTGAGTCATCCGCGGCCGCAGCGGAGAGGCGCAATGTTCGGGAATTCTTCCACATTTGCTCTCGACCTGCAGATGAAAACAAGTCTTAGGGACTTCACTAGCGTAGGTCCAAGTCATTAGCCAGAGGGAAAACTTTGGGAGCACCAGCTGCCTTTCTCTCCTGACCCAGATTCAGTGACCAAGTCCCGTGTCCCTCTTTCCACCTCCCCAAAAAGTACAGTTTGCAGCCAAGGAGAAAACTTGATCTCAACATGTGCAGGAGCGGAGGGAATGTACTTTTTTTTTTTTTTTCGGGAGAGAGTCTTTGTGGAATTAATTCATCCGGGATCATTCCTGTGCGGATCAATACGTATTGTACCGCTAATAGCGGCACAAAGATCGCAGATAGGACGGACGGTTTCAGGACATCGGGGCATGGGGAAGTCACAAAGTAGGAGGAATTCAATTTCGGGGCTAAAAGCTTCGGTGCCTCTAAGGACCCGCTAAAAGAGACTTGGGTTTCTGAAAGATGGTTTGTTATTACACCGACGGAGGCGATTTCCCCCCCACGTGTAAGGCAATGCCACTCACCGCTCGCAGTGCGGCGCGGTGCCGCGGGACCCCCCCCGCTCTGGGCAGAGCTCCGGCCGTGCTGAGCAGCTCGGGACTGCAAAGGCACTGCGCCGCGGGGCAGACAGCGGCACTTCCCAACTCTTGGGCTGCAGCCGGGGCGGATGGGCGCTGCCCGGGGGACACATCGGGTTAGGGGCGGGCAGGGGCTCAGCGGGTCAGGTGGGAAGCCATCCCAGCCCGCTTTGTTTGACGATTGTCCTTCACCAATCATCTCTGCCAAAAAGCAACACAAAGCGAGCAGAGCCCAGGTAACCCTCGCTGCGAATGCTGGCGGCCGTGAGAAAGGAGAGCCTCGGGGTGATCAAAATAAAGTCTCGCTTTATGCCGAATAGCTCTCTTCATCCAGCACCTACATTATTTCAAATGCTTCTTTCGGTGGATTTACTTTTTTTTTAAGCCTCTGAATCTCTCTATTCTTTCGCCTCCTCCTTTCCACCATTTCCCTCTCTAAGAAAAGCTCTGTTTGCGTGCAGCTCAGACGCGCTGTGGCGAAGGAAAGTGCCGTACACAAAACCTACGAGGCGAAGCAGCCCCAGGTGTGTGGAGGCGACGCGGATGGTTATCCCCAGGCGATATCTCAGAACCGGGCGCTGCTTCCGTGTGCTCCACCGGCAGAGAGCTCCGCGAAGTGCTCCGCGGCCGTCGGAGCGCGCGGATCCGCAGCCGGATCCATTGCAGTGCCGTCAGCCGCCCGCGTCTATCTGGCGTGGAGGATTAGTTATCTCTCTATCTATTGAGAATTAACAAGGGCGAGAGATTACGTGTCAGTGTACGAGCAGCGGCTATGAATATGACACCCGATGTGCATATGTAGGGTGAGCACCGGCAGCCACTCAGATGAGAGCTCCTCTGCGGGGCTGAGGAGATGGCGGCCTTGCATACCTCTGCTTTTCACATCCAAACTCTGCCGAAAATGACGTATGTCACCGCCGCGACTCGCTGGGAATTGGCAGCTTCCCCGCAGCCCGGCACGCACACACCTTTTGTTCCAGACAAAATAAACCTTTCTGGGGAGCTTGGGAGGCTGCGGTGCCGGCAGCGGAGGGAGCTCGACGGGAAGGAGCTGGGGATGCTGCAGGGCTAAGGGTCGGGGCGCGGCGGCGGGGAGGGAGCAGCGGCCGTCGGGCCGGGCCGGTGAGGGACAGGAGTCGGGATCCCCGGCACAGCGGCGGCAGAGGGAGCCGGGCGGCCGGGGCTGGGCCAGGGCAGACGCGGTGCGGTCTCTGGGCCGTGTGGGGATCGCGTTTTTCGGCAGAACCGCTCCTGATCGCAGACAATGGAGCGGGATGTTTACTGCGGGCGGGAAGACAATTAGCAATTCATCGGGAGAGATGTGTCACCCAAATGTCACCGGGAAGCTAACATGACGTGTTTTAATGGCTCCGTGCTAATAAACTCCTCTCGGAGGGCGGCTTTGTGGGGACGTCAAAGATTATTTACAGAATGAGTCAGTTTCCAAACGGGCTCAGGCGCCGTCGGTGGTGGCGGGGCCCGGCGGGGCCACAGCGTCCCGGCCGTCGGGGGACGGGGAGGCCCGGCGGGGGGGCAGAGCCCGGCTCGGTCCGGCCCGGCCCGGCTCCGTGTCCCGCCCGCCTCCAGGTGCCGTCCGGGGCGTGCCCGGCCCCGCTCCCCCCCACTGATGGGCTCTCGCCGGGAGAGTTGTGCTCGGTGCCCAGCCCCAGGTGATGTTCCTGGGTTCTGGGAAGCAGAAAGGCCCCAGAGTATGGTGGCAGCCCCAGCGAGTGCCACATTGCGTGTTATTGAACAAGACACGCTGCAGTCAAACATGGAGATAAGCAAACCTAGAGAATCCATTCAGAACATTTAACGCAGCCTGACTCGCTGGCAAGTACGTAGCGGGGAAAGACAATTTAATTCCCCAAATCCGCCAGAAGATTTTGTGTTCAGATGGTTCTTTGGATGGCAGGAAGGGGTTCTCTAAAGCAACAGCGAAGGGGAATTCTTTCCAGGCTGCGACCACCACTCCATGTCCCTCCATGTGCCTCTCTGGTTTGTGTGCTCTGCAATGCCCCCCAAGGGAGGTGGGGACAGGGAGTGGACAACAATCTATCCTGTTTGCAAATATGTACGTGTGTTTAAGAAGAACTCGCTTATGAGTGCTTCTGTGGATCTATATATCCATGTGCGCGTGCATCTGTAGGGAGAATGATAACGCACCTCTGTGAGGCAGGCAGAAGGAGTGAGCCAATCCCAAAAGTCTCCACTCAGGCAAAGCTACCACTGAACGTAATAGCAGGTTATTGCGAACCTGCTCCGGTACTATTAATCGCCCGGATCAAATGCATTAATGATAGCGAGAGTAAGCACAGGCGGAGCGGCCTGCCGTCCTCTCAAGGGCAGTGAAGATCCGGCACTGACATCGGGGCTGAGCGCAACAGCGCTGCGGAACCTGGCGAGAGGGAGGAGGTGGGTAGGGAAGTGGGTGGGGAAGGAGAAAATTGCCGTTGTCAGGGAAAACTCAACGTAATTTCAGGTGGCCAACGTTGGAGATGAGTAAATAAGCGGTGGATCCCAGGTGCCGCGCTCTGTCACCGGGGCTATTGTCTTTGCAGAGCGACGGTGAGGGCAGGCAGTGCCAGCCCGCACGTGCGGGATGACCCGGGGACAAGAGCAGGGCCGGGCTCAGGGCTGCAGGAGTCCCCGCTCCGCAGTCCGGGCCTCGACGTGAGTGCCACGATCCCTCCGGGGGGACGCAGCCGCCGCCGCCCCGGGAAACGCGGTGCTCCCGCTGCCTCCCGGTGCAGATAGGGCGAGAAGCGGCGTTCTTTAATAGTATGATTGAAATGTTCGGGGTATGATTCCTCCTCGTAAGTAATATTGGCTTTGCATGCAGAGCACAATCCCATCCCTCTAGACTGCTTAGCCAAAACAGAGCGTAAACTCTGTAATTAGTAACGTGTTCCATCATTAAAGAGCCCTGCTGAGAATTTCTATTTAATAATGGTCTTAAATTAGTTATGATGGTAAATACTCATCTGGAAATTCAACATCTAAAACCATCTACAATCTGGAAATGCTCCAGTGTTGCCGTAATCTCCCGGAGCACAGCAATGCCTATCGCATTCAGCCATCGCATTAGAAATTCGCCGTACCGTTTGGTCCACGAATATACAGTACGGATGTGTTAATTAGGTTAACCCATACACTGTCTGCTTCACAAATATTTAGAAATAAACAATGGGAGCGCCTCTTTAATACCACACAGCCGGGGGAGGGAGGCGGACCTCGTACTCAGGAACTCTTTTGTTTTCAGACGAGATGGCCTCGGGCCTAAGTGTCCCACAGCGCGCACCCCCGGGTGCGCACAGCGGCCCTACCGCACCGCGCTCCATCCGCCGATGGGGGATGGGGGAGTGCAGTTTCCAGAGCACTCCTTTCTGCTTTTAGGCTGCAGCTCCTTCCCCTGTGCCGTGCCTGCATCTCGGCTCCGGCACCCTCTGAGGGGGACGGCTTGGGAGCGGTCAGACGAGGCGCCTCGCACAGGAGAGACGGCAAAGCAGTGATGTACTGCTTCGAGGTAAATAACAATGAATAAAGCTGCCTTTCCCCGGCCCAAAGTGGGACAGAAGTTTCAGAGGCGAATCGTGATTCGGTATAAAGGAGTCATCCAGGTGCACTTCTCCCCGGTAGGGATATAAAGGAGATCTGTTTCTGGTGACAATGGAAAATCAGTAACTGAGATACCTGGGGGTACAGTGGGAGGGGAGGAAGGAGCGTTTCTGCCTTTACCTCGGTGTCCAGACGAGCAGCCTCTCCTCCTCAACCTTTCATGTTTAATGAATGACTCTGCATTGCAGGTTTTTCCCTCCATGTGCCGGCGAGTTTTAAATCTGCGAGCACCACAAAGAGGCCATGATCCCATCTGCCCAGGATTCCAAATTAAAGTTCAAACGGGCGGCTTACACACTGCTGATCCTGTATCATAGCCTCTCGCGACCCTTCAATTACTATTTAATAGAATTACAGTGTAAAATCCCAATAGTCTTAAAGAATGTTTTATCACAGACTGAAGAGAGGGAAGATCCAGACACCTCCAATGTTACTGAACCACATTACTGACCTATTTAGGTATTAAAAGGGAATACTCAGTGTTCTACAAGACATTACAAGAGCTACTTTAATCTGGAAACGAGCGTATGTCTGGGTCTGTGTGTGCACAACCACACGCAATGCATACGGGCTTTGTGCCATCACCGTGTACCCCCAGCTGCACCCCCGGGCACCTCTGGCCCCCCAGGAACCCCCCGTGTGGCAATGCCCCGCAGCACTGCGCTGCTGTTGCCAGGGGTTGCTGGAGAGGCTGCTCCTGTAGGAAAGCAATTTTTCCTCCACTCATTGAAAAATACTCTTTAATTGACCTTATTATTAAATGAACTTCTCCTAATGATGTTTCTATGGGGACAAAAAAGCAAATATTTGCAGGAGAGCTAAACCTCCTCTAATAGCTAGGGCTGGGATTAAAGTCACTCGCAGGCTGCCTTTAGATACTGTAAATGGTGACTTCCAGAGTAGTTTTCTTCTCACTGAAGGGGCATACGGAGCTGCTCCAGACGCAGCTCTGAGCTTTCTCCCACGGATATTTCCATGGAGCCTTCATTTATTCATCGCCCTTCTGTCTCGCTCCTCTCGCACAACCCGTGATCCCTCTGCTCTGCCAACACCTTTCTTCCAAATAGAAAAGAATAACGCCGAGAACCAAACTGAACAGACGTCTCCCCCCCCCCCCTGGACA
>JACDJE010000188.1:166631-277187 GCA_016647715.1 Pavo muticus | reverse complement strand
AAAAAAAAAAAAAAAAAAAAAAAAAAAAAAAAAAAAAAAAAAAAAAAAAAAAAAAAAAAAAAAAAAAAAAAAAAAAAGAGAGAGAGAGAGAGATTGAGAGAGACAGAGACAGCATACTATCTCACCAATATACAGGTTACTCAGGTTCAGATTCCTAACCTGCCGTCTCTCCAGCTAGAGATGAATGTGCCAACTCACCCACAGACTGATAATTATCCTAGGGCAAGCTGCACTCCACAGCTCCTGCTACAGATGATCTACTTCTTATAAAAACATATTCTTCAGAGTCTTTATTTGAATTTACATCCCCTCGTATTTGGTGAGCATCCTCTCAACCACACTGTAGAACACACAGAAACAAAGGTACATTTTCTAATGAAAATTCATTTTGTTGAAATATTCCCAATCAGTTCTAATTTGGAAACCCCAGCTGAGCTCCTGCTGTGAGACACATATCGTAAGAGACAGATCTTACTGTGAAGGGCTGGTGGGTTGGAGGGAGGAAGGCTGAGAAGAAGAGCACAATAGAAAGGTGAAATGACTTCCTTAGAATCATGCAGTGGGTCAGTGGCAGTTTTAGATCTTCCCAGTGCCAGCCAAGGCCTGTGTTACCCCTCACATCCCAAGCTTACAGAAAGGCTATACTTTCCCCTGGCCATCTTTTCATTAACTAGATTATTCATGCATGTAGTAGAGTAACGCATGAGTGCACAAGTTCAGCAATTTTGAACCTTACTGCTTATGAGGCATCATGTACATACATGGCACCATCAAAAACTTTGAGGTAGCAGATAACAACTATGTCACAACAAAATGCTGAAATTGCAGGCCCTGGTGCACTGAAGCAATCAAAGGGACAAGGAAAAATCGAGTGTTTCTTCAAACTAAAGTGTGTCAGCTGCTCTGAGCATGGTAAGAAATATCGCCCATGTTTCACAGTTAGGAAAATCTAGTACAAAATGACACCTCTGAATCTATAATCTGATTCCATATTTAAAATTAAACTTTTCTCCTCAGAAGCTTCCCTGTGTCCCTAAAACTCTGAGGATTTTAATTCTGAGAGCAACCTTTTGGTCTTCTGTTCTCATACTGAGTAGGAACAGATTAGAGACAATTGATCATATTTTACTAATAGTGTAATAGTGTGTTTTATATATTTTTGCCAAGAGCTTTCTGAAACCAAAATTTGCCTCTGAGGTAACCAGCCCCAGCTGGTTCATGACCTGAGGAGAAGGATGCTTACAGCAAGGTTGAGGTTAGTGATTTTAATCTGCAATTTTTGTGGGAATATCATTTTACTTCTGCAGAAATCCCTATCTCTCTACTGTTTTTAAAAAGCAAAGGTACTTAAATAAAGCTTTACATTTTATTGTCCCAAAACACATTTAATTTTGTTTGACTAGATCATGTCGGCATGTTAATAAAATAATTGTTATTCCAAACATGCTTTCTGAACTTGAATAGCAAAGTGAAGTTTATACATTTAATCAAATCTATTCAGTAATTCCAGTGGAAAATGCAGAAGTGTTTTCCATCAGTATTTCCTTGACTTTCAAAATGAATATACATTGCCCAAGTTCTCATTCTTGTAGATCTATTTATTTTCTATCAGTAGTTTAACTTTTTGTATGAATGTTAGTGAAGGTTGAAAAGGAAAAAACCCACCAAAATTGATGTCAGACAGGCAAACATTCTTGCCAGAAGTGCTTTTACAGATATCTGATCAAGGAGAGGAAGAGTCTTGCAGTTTATCAAGCCGCAAGTTGTAACGTATACCATGAGACCAGTCATCATTTCCAGAACCATGTAACATTTTCTTAGGAACACTTTGGGTGTACAGAGAAATGGCCGCCACTTCCGAAGTTTGCCTCTTATGTTTGGTCCTTCTGTCTGCATGGACCTTGACTTAAGGCTGGTTTGGTTCCTTCAGAGAGTTTTATAGGGGAAAAATATAAAAAAAGGAAAAAAAGTAAGAACCCTCTCCGCAGTGCTATGTTATTTGAAAATCACATAGGGAACTGTGATGTGGGAACCACTTGTGACGTGTCAACACAGAGGCAGAGGAAAGCTGTGGGACAGCTTGGTACAAGCAAGAGCGAGAGCTCTGGGGAACAGTGGAGGTGCTGAAGGGGCACCTGGAGACTCAGCACAGAGAGAATGTGAAATGATAGGAGCCAGCCGGGGAGGAACTGTGGGGAAGACACAGAAGCAGAAAGGCAATTGCAAAGAGCCCGTAAGACCAATTGGGAATTAAAAGATTGTACAAGGCTCCTTGTTGCTCTTAACCCAGCTAATTCTCTAGATATCACCCAGGGAAAATGACTGAGGGGAATTTGCAGAATGTGGTTTGTATTCTTCCTGTGTATTTGTCACTGAACTCTACACATTTTCTTCAAGCAACCTACTCCAGTAGTTACTGCTCAGGCCACTGGCCACGACAGAACAACTACAGATGGGCTCTTGGTGGGTAGTGTTGCTGGCAGAGAGGAGGTGAAGGCTCTGCCCTACAGCATCATATCTGTGGTTTGTATCAAGAGTGACCCTGACCCTACACACACCTTGGAAGACCTGCTGCCCTCAGGAAATGTGAGTGGGGCCCAAGGGGGAGACTTGAAGATCCAGATGTGAATATTCTCATATACTGGTGGACACTTTTTACCAAGTTGGCTTTATTATAGCTAATAATAGAAAAAGAGGTAAAAAAAGAAAATCTAAAGTCAACCTAGAGTCAAGTGCTTTTATATATTTGCTAAGATGATCTTAGCTGGAAATCTCATTTGAGATAAGACATTCTTCTTGTCAGTGGTGTGTCTCCTGATAGGTAATTGTAGGAATAGGAATGATTTTACTCTTAAGAAACTGGCCTATGTAAAATGTAATCCAACAGCTGCACCATATTTAAAAATGCTGTAGAATTGCTGATGGGAGCATGAAATTCCTACTACCACATACTGAGCATCAGATATGCTTATTTAATATAGAAGTCACCATTTGCAATGTATTTATTTTCAATCTTTACTGTATGTTCTGAGTACCTAATGTAACTTCTCCACTCTAAAAACTCTGTAGGCACAGTTATGGATATTTTTTTTTCTCCCACAGGGGAAAGCGGCAGCAGAACAAAACCTGTTCTCCCAACCAAGAAGCAAAGCAGCTCTACACAGCCAGAGCTGATAGACCTTGTGCTGTAAATCCATATCAATTCAACTAAGTCCAAACCCTTGTGAATACTAAATTCCCAGTAGTGTAACTGAGAGTAGAAATGGGCTTCTTTTTGAACTCCCTGCAGTCCAACATGAAAAAAAAAAACACCAGGGCTTAACCTTTAAAATTTTCTCTGACCTTTAAATAGTACTTTGGATTATATGTGCCCTTGTTAATCTGAAGCCACTTGCAAACATAACTGGCATTCCTTTTTTTTTTTTTTTTTTTTTTTTTTTTAAGTATACCTTACATCCATTACAGAACAGGTTGACAACTGAAAAGTTTGGATCACACTCATCACACCTTTATCACCTTTTCAAGTGATGCTCAATTTTGCAAACAATTGTTTATAATTAGCAGCAATGCCAGCAGTGGTTTGTGTCAAAGTGCATTACTTAGGTAGAGGCCAAATGTAGATATAAACCCTTCGAGATACAAACCCAGACACTGATTGAAACTCCCACTTTTGCATGAATCCTGTGTTAATGTAGAACTCTATGAGAGCAGATATTTTAGTACCACTTTCCACAAGAGGTGAGGAGAAGGTCTTCCACCAACACTACAAGCTAATTGGAACATATTTTTCTTCTTCAGCTTTTGTTTTTTTTCACGCTACTCACATCACTTCTTTGCATGCACTTTCTCTCACATATTCTGCCCTTATGTTATCTTCAGTTTGGTCTATTCAATCCAAACTACAGGTGCAAATGACATAAAATGAACCAACAATTGATCTTGGACAACATTTCACTGCTCACATACTTGGAAGAGTTTAATTAGCATTAGAATTGTCTATTGCTTGGTATAAATAAAATAGTCTAAAATTGATGATTAATATTTCCCCTTTTAGTTCACACAATGATTGCAAAGTATCTTGCCATTCACATGGAAATTTGTCTTCTAAGTGCGTTTATCCTTAATGGAAAAATGTCATGGGCAGAGCACAAATTTATGAGAGGATGTGTATTTTTAAGAACTAACTATTAAGAGCTCTATGTTTAGCATTCAGATGAAAAATTCTCCTGCTGGAAATGTTATGGCAACACAGAGACACTCACGCACCATCCCACACATTCAAGCTTCTCTTCCGGTACAAAAATACCAGGCTTAGAAATAACCACGAATTTCCAAAAAATAGTTTTGCATAGAAATATAAAATTCTGGAAATTAGGTACACAAGCTAACACAGCAGAAGCATTCAGGGTGGGTCAGTGGAAGAAGCCCTATTACAGCTTTAGAAAATTAGATGTCTGGGAGTTGTTTCCCTGCACAGTTTTAGCAGGACCAGGCAGACATTGGTTCTCATTGACTTTTGAGGAAATAGTGGGTTCAAAAGCAGAGAGCAGACACTGGAAGGTCTTGTGATGTTGCTGGTGAAAAGCATCCGTATTTCAAATTGAATACATACTCATTTAACAGTTTGGAAAGGGCTCTCTGTTTTTTTTAACATCTCCTCATCTCCTGCTATTACATGTTGGAGAATACTGAAATCTCCTGAGGGGAGTCAGATCCGTAGAACATGTCAGTTGTTAAGACAGAATATTCAGTAAATAAATGAACTACCATACTGACGTCCTTTATTGCATATTCCTGCGGCAGTGCTTAAGTTAAATACTAAGAACATAATCATTTAACAATATCACTTTAAATTCAAAATGCCTTGAAAGGACTGAGGTTGAATTTGCAAATGTAATCAAGAACAAAATATGTGCCTTGGATTACATGTCACTGCTTAGGATGTTTTGACACAACACATTTAGAACATACTTTCCCTGTGACTGAAATGATTAAAATAGATTTCAGTTATCTATGGCTGAAAACAGAGTCAGTCCAGTTGTTGGTTAATTTGTTCCCTGCATCACAGTCAGCAGTAGCTGACATGCTCGCTTGTATATCAGTGTGGAGGCCAGCTGCTTAAGGCTAAAGTGCCATTGTGGTACTTGTGTGAGTAATCCTACTAGCAGCAAGGGAATATAGGCATGGATAAATTGTAGAATGGTCACAACTGACAAAACAATCTAAAATTCCACTTCCAAAGATAATCTGCGAAGCTGTTTTAGACACACCTCTTGCATGATGGTATCATCATCAAAATTGGTACCATCAGTATCAAAATATCATCAAATTTTCCATCCTCTTGGATCCTCTCACAGGCACCAAAATCACACTAACTTTTCAACATGTCTCCAGAAAGACACACTCAGATAGTTATTGCATACATACTCAAATCCATTTGAAAATCATCCCTCTTTATTTACAAAATGCTGGTACTAAAACAACAAATATAAAGGCACACAAGAGGCTGCTTGCCTCTGTGGTTAGGACCCAAAAGGTTTTGTTCAAGAAATTCAATATAAATTACAACAATGGAGCACTGTTCCCTGAAAGCAACGTAAAAACACTTCAAGACAAGAACACTAACTTGTCAAGCACTGCTTAGGAAGGTAAACTTACCTGTTACTAACAGAAGTTTCCTTTTCCCAGGACAGCACATTCATGACAGTATGGATCAAATAACCTGCCTGTCCATCTAGGCCAGTCAAATAACAGAAGCAAAAAGATTATTAATTTTGGCAGTGCAGGGATAGTAATAGAGCATCCATCAAAACCATGCTGTTTCATGCTCTACAACAAGCTTGATGTAATAGGGATGGTGCAGAGAGAGGGGATTTGGTTGTTGTAGTTATGAAATTCTGGTTGCATAGACTGATGATGACATCAACCTCTGTTGTCACTTGCTAGTGATTATGTATTCCCTCTATTAATTACTAATTATGGATGGTTTAACACTATGTGAAGTTGCACCCTACTGGAAAAGAAAATGAGCACTGACATGCTGAGTACTCAGCTAAATGATATTTTGGCTTCTGTCTCCTTAGTTCTGGATCTCACTGTTGATCTGTTGTCAGTTTAGTTTCATCAGATGAAACAGTAAGATGGCCAAAAGAATGTGCTCCTTCCCACAGCCTCCCAGGACTGCTACCAGATGCATGAGATGACTGACAAGAGATAAGGTAAGGTTAGAAATGCACTAAGGTAGCATGAAAACCAGAGAATTTAACTTTTTTTTCTTTTCAATTGAAACTTGGGAAAATAGTTTCTACTTTCTAACACTAAGAACTGGTGAGATAGATGGGATGACGTTCTCCCTTTCACCTTCAGGCTTAATTTAAGCCAAATATGCCCCTAAAAACACCTTTTATAGTCAATAGAAGACCTTCTGGTTACTTCAGTCAGAGAGAGATGAAGCTTTCTTTAGTGTTAGCTAATAAGAAAACACATTGCATCACCTGGTGGAAAACTGGCAGCTAAGCTGTGCTGACATGTTTTCTGTATAAAACCCCTAATTAATTACATTTTTTATCACAGAGTAGAGGCTCCTCACACACTGTTGCTATCTTAACACTTTGGCATAGCTAAGAGTAGCACTGTGGACCAGATCCAGCAAGAAATTCAGGTGCTGAAGTCTTGAGGCACTGTGCATTTAAAAGCTTCATGTGGGAAAAGAAATTAGAGCCTGAAATATTCAGAACCCAGGCAAAATGCAGAGACATCACTACAGCTGGTTGCACCAGGGTGAAAAGCTCTGTCACCAAATTCTGTCAGTGAGTTTTAATGTTGGCCCTGATCTGAGAAGTGTGATCTGAGAGGAGCATTTTGGTGCCAGCCCCCCAGGTGAGGGGAACGGACTGCTCTCCTCTGCAAAGGTCTCGGTGGGAGGAAGTTCTGAGGAAGGAGGAAGGTAAGGAGGAGAGCTGCTGTGCCCTGACAAGCATGACCTCTCCATCTGAATGGTAGCAAGTAGTCCAGGAATATTCAGGTAGAAAACAGATAAACTTTATTCTGCTTCAGTCTCTGCTACTACTGTGCCTTTATGTCCACTTCTGCACAGATGAAGAATATATGGTTTGCTGTACAAAAGACAGAAATCAATAATGCTGACGTTTGGTAACCAGATTCTACCTTCTCCTATGCTTCTCTGAAAAAAGGAAAAAGGAAAAAGAAGAAAAAACCCCACAGTTTAACAGTGAGATAAGACTTGACTTATCCACTTATAAACACTGAAACTCCAGAACATTCCAGAAAAATGTCTTCAGGAGACACCATTCAATACATAAAGAGCTACATGAGTAAATTTTAAATGTGGAAGTACTGGATCTCAAAGCTTGGAATTTAAAACTGCAAAGTGCACAGAAATAAAACCCTTATGGAGATGCTGAAATGTCTAATTCATTATTATTTCACAAAAGATTAAAAAATAATTTCTTAACATTAAAGTGCAATCAAGAACTAAAGAAATTATTTAAACTTTCCATATGAAAAAAACACACTCTAAAATGCTGTGAGGGTATTGATGGCTATTAAATATTTACCTTTCTCGCTAGCTCACACTAGAAAGAGTAATTTGTATTTGGCAGAAACTGGCTGCAATTACATTAGTCAATCCAAAAGCCCAACTTGCTCATACAAAATGCAAACAAATTAGTTAAAATGGTCTAATTAGCAGACTGTAAAAATGCAAAGCAAGGCTGGCATAAAAATGTGTGCTAGACAAGTACACTTTTAGAAAATAAACAGAAAGGTAAATATGAAACAGTCTACTAAATCCTAACCAAAGGACCAAAGTGTAAAACAATATTTAGGAATTGCAAATTTTAAGAAAACTTTCCACGAACTGTTAAATATTTTCTTGCGACCCCCATTTGATCATGAAAATATGATTGCTACCATAGCTGAAATTCTACTGGGATTTCAGTTCAGTGCTGAGGAGCTGCGTGAAGCCAAGTTATATATTCATTTCATGCGGGTATGCACACAAACACAACTCCCAGTGAAGCTAATTGGAGTGCAATTGGAGAATACAAGGGATATAGGATGTGGCCTATGGAAGGAAGGTCAAGACATTTCTTAACTTGTTGTGTATTTATTTTTCTTTCCACAATTAAAATAAATAATTGGAAGTAAATGAAAATATGGAAACAGTTAAGATAAATGATAATATACCTTTGTTCTTACAGGAAGCATGAACTATGTGTATTTTCTATGAGGACTAAACTTACTGGTTAAAAAGAGTAACTACAATAACTCTATTATTACTGTCACTGATATATTAGACTAAAAAGGGCTTTAGTATCTCTTTAGTATTGTTGCAATTTCTTAATCTGTGGGTTTTTAACTCCCTTAGTTTAGACACTATAGATATAATAGCCCATTATGATTCCTAGGCTATCTTATAAAAGAGGCTATTGTGAAGTGTTGATCTGAATTTGCCTCCATATTCTTCTCACCTCCCCGCGTATTCTTCTGTCCTTCAAAACGTCTAGCTGTCTGGAGCCACATTCTTTCTTCTTGCCACTTAACAGATGGCAGAAGGCGGGTGGCTTTGGTAAAATTAATTAGAGATGCATTGAAGAAAAAATAACCATGAACACCCTCCAGCAAAAGTATGATGTTATTTGGTACAAAGAACTTTTGTGTGTAAGTGTTGCAACAACAGAAATATCCTGACTATCTTGAAGAAGAATTCATCTCATAGGAAACAATCAGTGGCAAAAGAAGAATGGCCACAAGGTGTGGTCATTATCACACTTATGACCTCTAACACATAGCAGCTGACTCACTCGGTTATTTTCACTGAAATAGTTGACTGCAGGATCTTCACTCCTCCATACTGTCCCTGATTCCACTGGATGCCTCACAGTGCTGAGTATGTTCAGTCCACAACTCTTACAGAGTTAATTTGGTGCAAAACACCTCTGTTGAATTCAGTGTCATTGAAGTAGTAAGATATATTTGAATATATTAAAAAGTTCAGAGGAGGTATCTGAAACATATGGATATTTTACTATGAAGATCAAGGAGTTAGGTCCTGTTATCTTTTATTTGAGTTAGTACTCAGCAAATTACTTGGAGAATGGTGAAAATATGAAATTACGTGTTCCACTTTCTCACCCACTACCATATTTTCCCACCTCATAAAAATACTCCAGTTACTAAGACTCTTGAATCCCACACAGCTCCCTGATGATGACTGATAAACCAAGTACATTGGATATGTGAAGAAGAAAAGGAATTTCTGGAATAAAAAAGCCAGTTAAGAGGATGTAGGCCTGAGGTGTAACATAAGATGGGTGGGTAAGAAGTTCCATCACGGTGTCTCACCATGAGTGGCTCCAGAAATGTCATTGGTTCAGTGATTGCTCCGAATTTCTTATGATCATACTGTCACACCTGAAGTACTGCGTTTGTTTCTTTGCAGGAGTCTTAGGACCAAAGAGCATGATACTCCAGGCTAGTAATTTCAGTATTCAGTGCCCTGTCTTTGCTGCCATTTCCAGTATAGGCAGCCTCATCAAGGTGGGTTAATCAGCTTCCTGCCTGGTGCACAGATTTATTCATACTCTGTAAATGCTGACAGTTCTGTTATCCCTTACTTGCCAAATATTAGGAAAGATGTAAATAGCATAACTTTCAAAGTTTTCTCCCCAAAGCTATTCACCCTCGGCATGCAATTCACCAGAGATACAGATGAGTCAGAAAAGTGTAGTTCAGTCTAGTACACCTCAACCCACTCAGGCAGCTCTCCCCTCCTCATCATGAAGACCAAATCATCTGTCTTAACAGCTCAACAGGAGATGGGCCATAGTCCCTATTGCTTACCCATGCTGGGAATATGTGCAGTGTCTATCAGTAAACCAGCTTCATTTAAATCAGTCTGCTTTGGCAGAAAACTTGATTCCAACTCTACTTGCTTCAGAGGAGAGAATTACACTAATTTCAGTGTCTTTGGCTCATGCATAGATCACATCTGGTTGGCTCCACTTCTAGAGAAGGAGAGATGCATAGGGTAAGGAGAGAAACGATACATATGCAGTTATTCTAGCTCTGCATAAAGAGATGTGAGTAGTGAAGAAAGGGTTGAGACACTGTAGGAAAGCTGAAAAGAAGAAGATATTGGGCGGGACAGTTAATGTATGAGAAAGTGAACACAACACAGAGAGGGGAAGTGATAGAAAACAGAAGCAAAAACATAGAAGAAAGATCTATATCAAGAAATAATGTGGAAGGAAGGAAAAAGAAGAGACAAACTGCAAGGAAGACTAAATGCATATTTCAACACCTAAAACAATGTTTGTAACTGCAACATGACAGTACATACCAGGCTAGATTTTATAGATGAACATGAAATGTTCACACTTGGGAAAAGCACGAGGGAAACAAATATGGAAGAAAGAATAAATGGTGAGTTTTCAACAGGAAAAGAGGTTACTGATGGAGACCCACAGGAATCTGGACTGAAATCCATATTAACACAGAATTACTCAGAGTAGAGAAACTAAAACTTACTGTGAAGAATTAAAAAAAAATAAAAATCCCTTGATAGAGAGAATCTGGGTAATAAGATAGAAGTCAATATATTCTAGGTCAATAATATAAATGCATGTAGAGAAAACAAGTACATCTAAATGGCACTGAGCACTAAATTAGCTATTTCATTTCTGGAAACAGATCTTAGAGAGTTTGATAAAAATGTCAGCCCAGTGCTTAGCAGCAACAAAAACAATTAAGAATTATTAGGAAAATACTAAACAAGAATTCAGAGACTATTCTGCTGACACGTAATCTGTGGTGTACAGCCACCTGAACTCAAAACCAATATATATAAGGCTAGAAAAGTATACTGAAAGACAGAAAGAATGGTCAGCTTCATTGAATAGCTTCTGAATGAGGACTATTTAAATCGAATGAGACTTCCATGTGGGAAAGAAATGACCAAGGACTAACGTGGGATTATTACTTCAGGAGACACAGATAAGGTAAATATGAACAATTATTAATTTCTCACAGCACAAGAATAAGTGGTACACAAGAAACTATCTGGGAGTATGCCAAAACAAGTATAAGAATTTTTTTTTCACAGACTGAGTAGCTGAGCTGCGAAACTCATTGCCATAAGGTATTACATAGGCTTAAAAACGAGTAAACTCTAAAGAGACAAATTCTTGGAAGCCCTGCCACAGTTACTGAATGCAGTGTCCAGATGCATTACCTGGGTGTACAGCAGTAGCAAGTGATGAACCACTCTGTAGGTGCTTTGTTTATTTTGGCCATCTCTGTTAACATCCACTACCGTCCACTGTCAGAGACAGAATATTGGCAACAGTTTTTGATTTTACTTGTTCGGTTGGTTGCTTTATTTTGTTTTGGTTTGTTTTCATTTTGTTTTCTTTGCTTTTGTTTGGTCAAATGTGTATAGTCTTTTTGAAAGTCTATGAGATACAAACAAGAAGAGAAAACACAGTGTTTTTATCTTTGTAGGGGATACAGAATCAACCTGAGTTAAGGTATGTGCTGTGAGGGAAAAAACTTGATTCAGTTTTTCTCCCGAGGAGAAGGTGGCTGCTTCAGCTCTGCTGCACCTCAGGAAGTGTTGTACCTAGGCAAGTCCCACATCACTTCACGTCCTGTTATCAAAAGTTCCTGACAGTTTCATTGCCCTTATGCTACTTTAAAAAGCTATGTTAAAATGCACATGCGTACGTAGGATTATTAAATAACCTTTTGTTCCCTAACTCTAACACATACCATTTTTTTTCCTTTACTACTATGTGGATCAAGCAGCTCTAGAGTCCATGCAGTGAGCATAATTTATTGTGCTGGAATAATTTCTGTTCTTGAGCCTTTGCAGATGTATAGTCACTAGAGAGCTGCCTGCTTACAGGAGTTTTTACACATATTTTGTCTAAATCAGAGCTCCAAATGCAGTGTTGGAGATGCAGGGAGTTTGTGTTGATTTGTAGCACTCCCTGGAGGACTCTGTGTCTATAAACCAATAAACATTTCACAATTCTCAGCAAGTGAAGATTTTCATCATTTTTGATGTATGCAGTATTGACCGTGCTTCTCATTTTAATTTCAGTAATATTCCACAGGTAATAAGTAATTGGAAAATAACTTCTTGCAGGTGAATGATAAAAGCAAAAATTAGTCTTTCTATACTTAGCTGCTGCTGTTTTCTTATTATAAACTAAAGTGGCAAAACAAAATAATAATTTATAAACACATCTCACAATGATTGAAAACTACAGTGAGATGCAGATATTTTGTGATCAAAACATTCAAAAAGAAGGCAGGAAGAAACAGTCATCTAATTTCTATATAGATTGATTTTTTTTTTTTTTTTTTTTTGCATACGAAGTTTGAACATCACAGGTTCAGCTGAAAATAGTTAATTCTTCATAAAACTGACTGTCCCAACTCGTAGGCAGATGTGAAGATTAAAATTCCTAATTGTTACTCTGATATCAGTTGACATGAAGGACGATTAGGTATAGGGTCAAGATTTCAAATTTATTCCTTAGTCGGTAAGATGTTAATTTGTTAATAAAGTGACTACAAAATGTTTTCTGAAAGAGTCTGAACCCATTGCTGCATGTGTGGAACTGCAAACGTACCAACAGCGTGTACGGCTGGTGTTTACAGAGGTCTACGAATAATAAATAATCTAGTTAAATAACCATTCTTAGAGCTATGCAAACAAGAGAGCAAATAAATCAAGACCTCCTGCTCACGCATAGATACCAACCACAGTACTTTTTCATTTTTTTTCCTTTGTTTTCTTTGTTTGCTTAAATAGGAGAGACAAATAGTGGACACAAGTATAATCAGCTAAAAATTGTGAAGTTAGTAAGAAGTATTTTGGAAAAGATCACCAAGTGGATCAATCCCCCTATCAGAAACAGTCAGCAGGGGAAAGCAGTTTGCATCAGTAAATGTACCCTGCCTTTCAGATTGCATCAATTTGTTTCTGCAACTGGCATAATGTGGCAAAGTTCAGAGAGAATCTCACATACTACTACTGACATACAGTGCTGGAAGTAAAGGAGATTCATGAACAAAAGTGAAAAGTTTTTTTTTTTTTTTTTTTTTTTTGCATATGGGAATTCAATTCTTTCATTTTATATAGTGTTAAATGTAAAATCCATTCTTTTAAACTGATATTACTGTGTTCTGTGCTGAAAGTATTCTGTTTATTGTTTCCCTGTGTGATTGTCTATCTGTGCAGAATTTCATATGAAAAAATGAAATACATGGATTACATATCAAGTGCTTCTTCCTTGCGTTATCCTATCCAGCAATAATTATGTTTTTATGCTGAAAGATGGTTGGGAAAAGGTTAATTCTGTATCTGGATAAGATACACTTATTCCACAATTCTGTATTTTATTTCTGGGATTTTCTATGATATAACCCACTCTACTTGGCTATTCAGTTGCTGTTTAAATATAATAAAATGCAACACTTTTGCATCCTGAGACTCTTGACATCTACATAAATATCACTATGTGTGCAGAATGAGTTAGACACAACCGGTTCAGCACAGAAGCAGCGCTGCTGCATTCTCTGGTCTGCGTTGCATGTAATGCTTCAGTGCTTTACATCACAGCACAGAAGCGAAGCTTTAGGGGATTCTTAGGAACAACCTGGGCACAGGAAGGCAAAACTTTAATGCGAGACAGGGCTTTTCCTTTTTGTTCTCTAAATTTAAACACGAGGCAACACCCAAATATATAATACACAGGATTTATTAATGTATCTGTCACATCTCCTAACTGAGCACTTCAGGAGTGTCTATTTATTGGTTGGTAGATTTTTTTTTGTCATTTTTAATGAGAATATACAGCTGTGCAAATGGTCATAATTATAGTTTTTGCCTACTTACAAGTGCCACCTTATTTTTGGTGAAAAATCTCCCTACAGCAAGCTGTCTTCCCCACAGCCAACAACTGGTATGTCCCTTTGAGAGTATTGTTGGATGGTTTTCACGTGATGGGATGCTAAAAGGGAAGAGTGGAGATTTTGATGCTGTGGAGGGTGAAAACGACAGCAATGCTCTGCCTGAGATCACAGGATCCTCCTGGAGATATGTGGGCAATAGTCTGCAGACCCCAGTACTACTGATAGAGTGAATTCCAGGGGGAAGGATGGTCACAGGAGTAAGAGCCACACCCTCTTCTTCTTCTCCTCCTTCTCCTGCCTCCCCCCTCCCCCCCCAGCCACCCTTTTCCTATCCTTGATGCTTTTGATTTACATCAAGGTACACAAAATCACATCCACACAGAGCTCACCAAGCAAACAGTCACGTAGCACCTACCCCCACCCAAAGCTTGCTCTGATCAGTGCTAAAAACATTTTAAATGGGAAGAATCTATAGAAAGTTTGAGTGATTCCTGGTGGAAACTATATAGTTACTGTCCCAAAAATATTACATGAGAAGTACTGGGTGCCCCAGAGAGGATGTCTGGAGAAGATACCCATCTTAGGATGTCTCCTATCATCTCTCTTCCCAACTTTCCACTGGGGACAGCTTTCCATTCCTTCACTGCCTATCCTATCTTATTTTTTCTTCTCTCTTCTGCCCCCTAAATACATTCCACTGTCTTTACTGATGTGTGCTACGGACCCTGCTAATAAATTTTCATGATGTCAATTTGTCTCAACAACCTTTGTGCAAGACATTGATTCAAACACATATACTCTCAGCTATTTAAATAAATAGAATAATTTAACAAAACTTTTGGCACAGAACTGAAAAGAACTGGTAAGATTCTGAGCCAGCAGGTAACATTCAGCTGTACACAGAGGTGCCTAAACGAAACACGGTAGGTTGTAAGATGTCACCTGTCCAGTAGGTGAATCAAATATTCAAGGTGAACACTGATGCAAAATCCTCTCTCAATATTAACAGAAACATAAGATGGGGTTCCAGTACCCCAAAAGTCATTCTCATGTCGACATCAGTGCATTTCAACCTATTCCTACAAATCCTGCTACTATAGTACTAAGCAGCTATGCTGCTATTGCAGCTCTTCAAGACACACAGCACAAGGGTAGTCTTCAACAATGAAAGATGCCTGTGCTATTTTCCTTAATACACTTTTCATAATTAGGGAAATAGTTATCCAATTACCTCCTAATAGATTAACCCTGTTGCATGATTAACAACTTGCCATAGTATATAGAGAACACTTTAAAAAATGAAAACACATATTTTACCAAACAGTTGCAGGTCTGGGGTGCCATTAGTACTTATCAGCATCACCAATAAGAACTGTTCCAGAGTGCAAACTACACCAATCAATGAGAGATTTCTCATTAACTCCAAGTGGAACAAAATTCTGTTGATAACTTTTGTCATGCCATAGTAGTAGTGAAAAACTAATGTGGAACTCCTTGGAACTTCTTGTATTCTATGCAAGCTTTGAAATAAAATAAAATAAAACCATTTAAAATAAAATGGTTAATAGTCTATTCTTAGATACAGGTATAGAATTTACACAACAACACACAAGAAATGTTGTTTAAAAACATATGAGTTTAAATGACATAGGTCTAGGACTTCTCATATTTATCTTTCCCTTTGAAAGTGAGTACGGCTGTTCAGCAACTGAGGTTGAAAGCTAAAAACAGAAACTCTGATACCTAACAATCATTGTTCCAAATCACTGCCAAAGATACTCATGCTAAGACATCACATCTGAAGACTAAGAAGGATAATTTTGAGAGCAGCAGGAAGGTGCTGAAAACTACTGTCAATGAGTAAAACAAAAACTACTACTCTACACATATCTATTTAGTTACGTGAGTTTAATTTAGGTTAACTCACCAGTTTGGAAGGAGGTGATACAACTTGGAATGCAAAATCCACATACAAAAAAGTGTTGGCATTTGTTAGCTTGCCCTACTCCCCTTGTATTCTATTTTAAGTAAAAGTTTGTGTTCTGGAATTGAAGCTGGAAGTCAATGCCAAAAGCCTTATACTTTGGTTTCCTGTAACTCATATTTGATCTACTGTTTTCCCAAAATAAATTTGCATAAAGCATGATTATGGCCTATTATTGCTAAAATAGCTCAGTGAAATTTAAGATCCTCTTGTTTGATGGTCTTCTTACTGGTACCATCAGCTCCAACCATTTATACACACTGTCAATTAAAATCAAGACTCTACCTCATCCTTCCTCTGCCCCTTTCTTGTGAAACGCTGACCATTCTGGAGGCTACTGAATATTTTTACCAAATATTTTTATCCCATGTTTTCAAATCATCAATGGTTACTCCCTATCAAATCTCAGAAGATAGGAGTCACAATGCCATGGGACCTTGCCCTATTAAGTAATATCAAAAGAAAATGGTAATGGCTATAAAGAAAGGAATTAATAGCAAAAATTAGTGTGTTGTCTATGATGCCAAGGTACGCTTCTGAAGCCCTTGCCTCATCACTCTAGTCAGTAATTTATTTCAGAGAAGAAGGGTCCATTCTCATTTATTCTAGTTCTTTCAGATGCTTCTCTGGAAGGACATTTGAGGCATACTCAGAACATTTACTTTAACCTGAAACAAAACTGTGGCCTCAGTGCAAGAGTATTACTTCTATTTAACACTGAAACTTAAGTGTAGGGCCCTAACTGGAATCAGGGGTGTTACATCAACTCAAACACAAAGAACACAATAGGAAATCAGACCCCTAACTGAAAGTTTGCTAGATAGCTCATCTGTTACTTTTTTTTTTTTTTTAAGCACTGTGAAACTTAGCAATGAAGTAATAATGAAATAAAAATTAAAAAGAAGCTCTTCTGTTTGCAAATATTATAACAAAATTTTCAGTGGAATGAAGAAAATAGAGTGAAGTTTGGGGTTTCTAGTAGTCACAGTTCTTCGCTCATTCTATGTAGGTTGCTCCAAAAGTGATGCCTTCTATTTTTTTTTCCATGAAAATTACAAGAGTTGTAAAGATCATGATAACACTATTTGATAGAACAAATTGTCAACTACAAAACGTTATTTTTCAGTGTAGTCATCACCATTATCTATTCATTTTCACTGGTGACGAATAAGAGCCTGCATGCTGCACTCATAAAAATCTGCTCTAGAAGAGGTGACCCACTATTTCACAGCTGCTATGATGGCATAATTGCTAGGAAAACATTGCCCATGCAGTCAAGCTTTCAACATCCAGAACAGATAGACAGAAGGTGCCAAACCTGGACTATACAGTGGGTGTGGTAGGACACTCCATCCAGGACTGACAATACGCTCCAAAATCTTCAAACTGGTATGGGGCCTGGCATTATTATGTTGCAAGAGAAAGGTTGTCTTCTTCTCTGGCCTGACTCTGGCAGTTTGAGCCTTCAGCTTAGTCCGTGTTGTGATGTAGTGTTCAGAGTTAAGGGTTTGTTTGGGTTCCAGAAAATCCAGAAGGATCACCCATTTCCTATCCCAAAAGACAGCGCAAATCACTTCACCTGCTGAGGGCTGTGTCATTTTCTTTGATGGGGAATTCACATGTTGCCACTCCATGGACTGCTGTTCTGACACCAGCTTGTAGTGGTGACACTGCATCTTATCACTGGTAACAATGTGATAAAGGAAAATGGATGAAGGAAACTGTTACCTTCAGCCTCCTATTGGTTCAATAAGTCTTGACAAACTTGCATATCGTGTTCCTTCTGTTTGTGAGTATTTGTGGGACCCACCTGGTGCAAACTTTGCAATATTCCAATGTTGCCACCATTGTTTCCAATGCATTGAATCAGATATTCGCCTCTGTACACAGTCCCTGGTCGCAATCATCGTATTCACGTGGATGAGCTGATTGAGATGCTCTTCATTTCATGGTTTTGACAGCTATCCATGGCCATCCGGAACATGGCTTGTCTTCACATCACTGCTACCACTGCTGAAACATACTACCCACCACTTCACTGTCCTCACAGCTACTGTTTGGTCTACATAAATGTTCAGCAAGCATCAATGAATGTCAATGGGTGCAATTTTTTTCTGCATGGATGAATTCATTGACACACCTTTGCTTCATATGCACTCCATGTCAGAAGCCATTCTGACAGACTGCCCCCCTGCTGCCATCTGTTGCACAGCAACAAAACGTAATGGAATATTGGTGGGAAGGTTCAACCTTTACCGCTATATCACCACCATCTGCCTCTGACATTATGGGCCAACATAATGCGAGGCATTAATTTTGGAGCAGCCTTTGCATATGTCCTCTACATGAGGATGTGCAGCCCAGCTTTTAAATGGTAATACACAAGAGCAGCCAGCTTGGAATTCATAGAGCTGGGGTGTTTTGTACACTATAGTGTTAGCTGCAATACAGATTTTTATTATACTATTTGTTCCATAAAATTTTGCTCTGTACACAGTGGCCAATAAGAAACAAACACACACACAAAAAAAATAAATCCTTCCAGTTTTCCCAATGTTCCTGTCATCAGTGTGGCCAATTTTAGGTAAAATCTTCTTTTATCACCTCAGTTAGCTTGTTTACAAGCAATAGGCACTGCTGAGTAGTACATTTGGTTAATGATTATCTTTTACATATTGATATTAGTACCTGAAGTGGGAACATCTCATTTCCTGAATATGATTACCATTTTGAAATCTTATGCACGGGGGGAAAAAAAGAACAATTCTATAAATTAAACAAGAAGTTCTAAGAACTTATATCCCCCAGTTCACATCCAGATACTAATG
Organism: Pavo muticus; assembly: GCA_016647715.1. Lineage (NCBI taxonomy): Eukaryota > Metazoa > Chordata > Aves > Galliformes > Phasianidae > Pavo > Pavo muticus. The sequence continues at coordinate 258,431 of JACDJE010000188.1, read as the reverse complement.
CATCTCATTTACTTTGTTGCTATTCCCTGGAGTTATCTGTGTCAGGCAGACCAGTCTTGCATGTCACGTTAACTACCCACTGAAAAAAGCTATAAGTGTACTTGTAACAGTGCCCTAAGCTAGCATACAAGGTAGGTAGAAGAACATTAAAAAAAATCATCGTTACATTTCAAGTTGCAGGGATATTTTAATTCCAATAGGATAGAACCCATGTCAGCTAAAGATGGAGCTATAATTAAACTGATATGGCATTCACAATTGCCTCAAAATCCGCTGTAGTTGTCATATGTTTCTTTTCCCCATCTTTAAACTATATGGAAATCAATTATCTCAACAAACCAGCTGTAAGGACTGTATGCCAACCACTTACACTTGAAGTGAATAAATTATTTGAAATTCATTATTGATGTGAACAACTCTCCAAGATTTAAAGCACCAGTCCATTTTCTGAGCTGAGATTCACATGGAATTTTAACAAGATCAGCACTATCCTCCGTCATAAATTCATACAGGAAACTGTTATGCAAATAGCTAGAGTTCAGGGATTGGCGAGCCATGCACATAAAATTATGCTTCAGATGACAAAGTGCCCACGAGTTAATGGTTCTTTACATTTAGTGACAAATTTGTTCATGATTTACCCCAGAGTGACAGACACAGGGTAAAAGGGGGACATCGGAGACTGAAAATACCATTTGTGTGTCAAGGATGTTAGCAACCTGGAGTGGTGATAGGCACTGGTGTCTACAGGATATGAAATTGAGTTGATGTGATGTCATTTTGGCTCTACTGTAACCTGGTTATCTCTTGCCAAGACTTCATGTATGATTAGTCAGCTCGGAGAGGACAGCAAGCCTTATCAGGCACACTTCCTGACATTCCTGTCAACTTAAGAAATGTGGCTAAGGAATTTAAGATGAGGTGTCACATCTTCATATCAAATCCCATTGAGTCACCACCTACAAGTTTGAAGACTCCTTCTAAAAACATTAATGAAAAGAAAAAATGAAGTTTAGGCTGGATTTGACCTTGTAATGCATTCTGCATGTGACATCCCTCTAAGTCAGTGTCTTTAATCTGCATGCTTTTTTTTTCTTTGTATACATAGAAATAATTGGTATGCAGGCTGTGAAATAAATAATATTCATTAATACTAATGTAAACGCATGTTCTGAGTTAGCTGACTTCTTGCCTGTAGAATAAGCCAACCTTTTATGTGCCTGAGCAATTTTAAAAGAAACTTCTTTGTAAAAAGCTTGCAATCCCATGTATTTAACAAGGACTATATTTGTAATGGTTAATAGACAGATGAAAATACTAAGCATAACAATATTTTTCATCTCTTCAAAGGAAAAGCTTGTACAATGTAATATTTGCACTATATACAGACTCTTTCAAGTTTCTTTTCAAAAGCAAGTTAGCAGCATGTTATTTTTATGCCATTACATTTGTCCAACCGAACAATTTGTATTAATAAAAGAAGTTGCATTCTATTCCTTGCAGTGGGGCTCAAAGTTAAAATTTGTTACTAAGCCAAAAAGATTCCTCATATGCCTCAAATCAGAATACTGCATAAACAAGGCACAGAAGAATCTGTCTATAGACTACCATCTGGAAGACTGAACATGCATAAATACCCAACTCTTCAGCCATTGCCAAGTTATTCTTCCATGTAGCTAAGGGCCTCTTAGGCTCCAAAGTGTCTTCTCAGAGAGCATACAGCCACCTCATAGACCTTAAAGAGAAGCTCACACAGTTCCATGTTCTGACACAAAGTACCCACTGTTCAATACCATTTCTCCAGATAAAAATTGTATATCTGTGCTTTGTTAACAGGCATAGAAAAAATACTTCTACATAGAATATACATTCTTGACTTCTTCATACAGGGCTGATACTGGTGTGGCATATCTAGAAGATACCCAGTTTGCAAACACATCCAAGAAAGAGCTACAGAGGACTGTAACCAGTTACAAGAACCCTGCTGGAAGGATCCTAAAACTATTATATGATAGCCTTTGTTTTCTACAATACTATTCAGAGCACCAATGAACCTCTTTCTACACTTTATTTTGCTGTGTTCACCTTTCACAAACTATTTGGTTGAATAGTTCTAGGTGATTTTTGCTCTTCCCAAGTCAGTTTGTGATGCTTGAGAATGTGTTCCCCGAAATCTTGGTCCCAAGTTCAAACGCATTGCTTGTCTAATCTAATTCTGCATGTGACAGGGGGTTGGAACTATATGATCTTTGAGGTCCTTCCCAACCCAAGCCATTCTATGATTCTATGAGTCTACCTAACATTTTATACCTAGCCTGTGCGTTGCCTAGACTTCCTCTGTAGTCATACAAGCGAGACAGGCATTTCCAAAAGGGCAAAACAACTCATATGAAGAAATTTATCCAAGACCAGAGGAAGGAGATCTGTCTCAGGGACGACTATTTCTTTCCTTAGACAAAGGAACATGTTGAAAAATGTCAGGACAATCTATTACACTCTGATTTTTCGCTCCAATTTTTTTTTTTTTATATCAGACATCTAGTTTGGGCTTATCTCTCTCTTAAATCAAATAACTTGTTAGAAATAATATTTCTTAATGTTTTAATTTTAAAAGTACATTTATAGGACAAACAAGTAGCTGATGATCAGTGCATAATACAAAGCCATCTACTGCACTTAGCTTTATAGGAGATAATGTTAAGAACTTACACAGACCTTAGTCTTACCCTTATTGAAGTCAATTAAAATTTTGCTAATGACATAAATGAAGAAAAGCTCAGGCTCAGACAGAGTAGCTGTTGAGCTCTTGTCAATGTCTCAAGGGAAGAGACAACTGCTTTGCAGTACTTTTGACACTGCTCTCAATTTTAAAGAAATTTGCTTTTATTATTTGAGATTTTATTTTCCAATTAATCCTTCAAAATATTCTGAAATAACTTCTTCCATGTTTAGACCAGGTAATCAATTTATGCACTTTACTATTATGTCTTCAAATGGCATTTAAATCTCTGCCTAAGAAATAATCAGGATGTTCCAAGCTTGATCTGTAACTGGAATAATTCAGCAGAGCTTAACTGTAGTCAGTAGGAGGTATCATGGCAAAAAAAGAGACACTGCTCCAACTGCTCTTTTGCTGACTGGGACAAAGTAAACCATTTAGTCGTCTTTTCCCACACACTTGCTCTTCAGAATAATGAGTCAAAAAAGAATGTTTATATTATCTCTAAGGTGAGACTAGAAGAAGTTGCTAGGAGAGGGAGCCTTCTATGCAGGATAGGTGAAAACCAAAGAAGCTGAAGGAAGAATGGAAACAAATGGAAATGTAATGAAGATGCGGAGCAACTGAAATGGATTTCTGAAACATGTGAAGAGCATTTATACGAACCAAGGATATATGCAGGAATACACCTTTCTAAACATGAAGATGTACTGTTATCTAAATTACTTCAATCATTATTTATTTCTTTTGAAAATTGGTATAGGTGGTATACATCTTTACCTAAGAAGAAAAATAATTACTATTATACATTTTTTAATCATAAGCTGCCCTGCAAATCCTTGCGATTAAATAGAGGGCTTTGGAAACTTGAAAGGCTTTTTCATTCTAGCTCCTGCTCTTTTCTCTGGTAAAAGTTAAACAGATCTCTGGCAAAAGGATTTATTTTATTTTTTACAGCCAGGAACAGAAAGAACCTCAGGGTACCTGGCCATATCTTATTATGCTGTTATCTATTCCTGACTCGTGATTTTCTTGAACAAGGTCCTTCAAGGTTGTTTGCACCAAACCCATCCCCTCTGGGAACATCATCATTGCGTGTGTGTCCTGTTTGCCGCCCTTGTTTTCCTAACTGCAGTCCAGTTCTGCTATTTTTTTGTTGGGCCCTTGACAGTATGTCATCTTTCAAATGTCATTGCTTTAACCTTTCACTCTGTTTGGGGTGCCAGCGTCAACTGAAGGCGCCTCCAGAAGGATGTGCTTTTGATTGGCAAAGACAGAATGATTGACGCTGGGCTAGTAGTCTGTCAGAGCTGAAGCATATCATTACATGGCAAAGCTACTCTGCTCAATGCCACCCATTTCCAGCCTGTCTGCCATGTTGGTGCATTTCAACCCAATGTCAAAGAAAGATAACAACTGGTATTAGCGATGTATGATAAAAAGCAAACCTACCACTAACCACTGATAGAAATGGCTATCTTTCAGATAGTAAAGAAAGCATTTTAAGTCTATTTATGTGTCTATCCATCTGTTTCAACATGCATGTGCATGCTCAACTGGCTGATTCTTCAATAAAGAACTGTAAGCTTTGAATAATTAAAAAAGTCCTGATTCTTCATTCTTTATTTCTCTATCTGGGGAGTTAATGTGAGTTTTTCTAGACACCAGTCCTGCAGATTGAACTTCGCTATCTGCAACTCAGGTTTGGATACCTGCAGTTTTAAAGTTTTCTGGCTTGTCATTCTCACACTTCCACTAAAGATATGCCTTGGAATAATTAAGAAAGTGTTTAAAGAGTGGAGTAATTATTCAAGTAATTTGTCTTTTAAAATTAACAATGTGCTCTTATCTATTCGCCTAAAACCTATGTGAAATTTTTATACTATCCAAAGAAGTCATTCCACCACCTTTTCCTGTGAGAGGGTTCATTTGCATTCACTGATCATCTTATTACATTTTGCCTGCAGCAGTTCCAGTTGGATATGCTATTGCTCTCCACTTACTCTCTTAATCTCCTGGGTGGCAGGCAGCAGCACTACGAATTTGGTGCTTCCCCGTTGCCGTTAGCCAGTGAAATAGTGTTTCCTTTATGAATATATGAAATGGGGACAAAATTCTGAGAATTCCAGATTTCATGCCTCATAGCTCAATATATTTTCAGAAGATGTGAGGTTTTAAAAGCCTCCTAGGTTTTCACATTTAGAATATATGCCCATTTTCAAAGGGAAAGTTTCTTCAAATATTGCCTGTTGTTGATGGTTTTTCTTTTCCTTTAGAAAATGTTAACTAAAGAAACTTTTAATGGGAACCCATTGATATCTTTAGAAAATGCAGTCAGGAAACATTATCCAGGCAACAGTAAAGGCAACAGTGAAATACATTAATGTATGTTTGACATGTTATCTTCTGAATCAGGACAGTTCTGATTCAGAAAGGATGCTAGCTCTTCTCCATCCCAGGAATTTCCACAGACTGATTTTCCCTCTGGTTCAGTGTGAAATCAGTGGCTGAAATCTTGGCCAGTTCCTCACAATGAAACTCCTGTTTTGTACTTCTCTCCTTCCTTTCTTCTTTTCTACACCTGTCTGTCTTCTGATCATGTTTTCTCCTGCCACTTCTCATTCATACACACTTCCTCCTTCCCTCCTCCAGCTTGCTGTTCACTTCCTTCCATTGCCTTTTCCTGTTCACAGGTCTACCTCTTAAGTATATTCTCCAACTATAAGTTCATGTTCTCATTGATGGAAAAAAAATTAAACAGCAGTGAACTATTAACTTTTGCTTTCATGCATTCACTGTGACCCAATATTCAGATGTTTACTGTGCATTTAATCTCACAGAACTGTTTTCAAGTTCTGATGCGTTTTTCCTCATCACTGTACTCCAAGAATCAATAGTTCAGACTTTCTTTCCACATCTCCCTTTGCTTTTATTGCATTACCAATCAGTTCTCTTTACATCCCCCCATACCTCTTTAGCATGACCTCTTTCCCTTGTCTACAAGTGTAATAAACCCCACAGTGAAAATGGTTGAGAAATTTAACTCCACCATGCACCATCTTGTCTCATGTTCATTCACACAATCCCATATCTTAGCCTTTCTCCAATCAAAATCAAGCCTTCCACCTTCACTTAAACGTTTCTGACCTCTCTCCATTAGGTATGCCACAATCTTCACTGCCACTGAGAGTTATAATTTGAGGATCGTCTTTCATTTCCCTTCCAGTCACACATCCAAGCTGTTATAATTCTGCCATACCTGTCTCCAAATCTCTTCTAAAATCTTTCAGTTTCTGACTAACCCTCACATCAAAAACTGAGACATCATCTGCTTTACTACTACAGCAGTCCCCTTCTCTTTGGTCCCTCTAACATTCACATCACTACTTCTATATCACATAAGACAATTTTCATCCACCAGATCTTCCTCGTGGTTTAGAGACTTTTAGAAAATCTCTTCATGAAAGTCTTCCTTCACTGTTTCAAATCCTATCAGTCCAGTTCTTGCTGTCAAAGCCCAGCAACATCTTAACTTTCTCTCTAAATTTCTTTATTTTCTTTACATTGTACACACTGTACGTTATTGACTGTCCACTGCGATTGCCTCCACTCTTCTTAGCATTACCTCTACACATGCAATGGGTGTCTGAAATCCTGTTTGTAGTCATTAACTGCTCTTACACCTAGCACAAAAGCAAATAAATGTTTGTAGCATGGTTACTAGATACACAGGGATACTTTACATACTGACGGATGGCTAATTGCCCTCATACTTATTGGTAATTGTTCTATTCCTCCTTATCCTCTCTCTCTCCATCTCATCCATTCTCTTCCTCACGACTAGGCCACTGTAGACACTTTAAACATTATTTAAATTTGCAGGAACTTTGTAATACCATATTCCCTTAGTATATTCTTACATGTCATCCCTTCCAGGAGTTTCTCCAAAATATTTTACCTCATTTATTTAAAATAAATGTTTTTAATAGATTAGATTGAAAATGTACATGCCTATATTTACTAAAGATCTACATACTTATTACTACAGTAATTACAGTTACTGCTCTCATTTGTATATGCTACTTAATATCATTAATAGCATAAACACAGAATTTTTCACAATTTTCCTTGCAGAAAACATAGTTAATTTAAAAACATACAGAAAATGTATAGAACATAAAACTTTGATATAGAATTTAACATGCACTGGAAAGAAACTTCAAACCATGTTACTGCTCAAAACAGCTAAACAATATTTAACTCATGGTTAATGGTGTTTAGAGCTCTCCTTTGAGCATGACTGTGTTGTTTACCAAGGGCCTCTCTGAATGCAACTGTTCAACATGTCAAGTCTGCAGTTTTGGCACCTATTCAAATAGATTAGAAATAGGTAATATGAGTAATGGAAAGGGTAGTGGAATGAACAATATCTAGATCTAATAGCTAATTACCACAACTTCTTTTTTCAAGATTTAACAGTCTGTCACACCTCAACTAAGAAAGGACTTGTTTTTACAGTGCTGCTCATAAAGAGCATACTGCTGTGCTCATGGCAAAATACACTCACAGACAATTAAGGACTGATACCTATGTATAGGGAAAGATACCATCTGATGAGCGACTAATAATAATGAGCTCCATGATAATCTGACATACTCAAGATATCTGTGAAGACTTCCAGTAAATGAAAAGCAATTCAGATATAGCATGAAAGAAAGAAGTTCTAAAGAGAGGAGATCTCAGATATCCTGTGATTCAAGAGAGGAAGATCACTGCCTCTTAAGCTGGGCTACAGAGGGAGACAAGGAAGCTCAGGGAAAAGGAAATTTTAAGTTGTTTGGTGAGGTCCTGACTCTAGCTATACTTCTAATCAAGTTTTATGGAGCCCAGAGCACTGCTAAGTTTTCTTCTCATTATCTAAGTACAACAAACAAGTCCTTCTTTTTCACTTCTCTATTACTTATATATCCCTCTAAGGAATAGGTTAATTCTTTATACACGTTCATCTTAAAATGGACTTCTTGTGAAATCTGTTAAAGTTAGAACTGACTGAAGGCACATTTTTGTACTAGAATATGCTAAGGGAGCTTAAAAAATGCATCTGCCCAATGATACAAAATGTTCTGTGTATAATTAACAAATGTACATTTAGAAGAGTGGCATGGTTAGGATGGTATTTTACAAGTTTATAGTCAGAAAGATTATTGTGGGGGAAAGAGACAAAAAAAATTAAATGCTCACCTGTGTCCTAGGCTCACAGAAAACTCCAAAAGGAGGGATCTCCAGAAAGAGATCTATCCCTAGTGACAGTCAGCCCTTAAATGGGGTCTAGGAGAGGTGGAGCTAGGTTCCACCCCTTACGGTCACATAGGTGAATTGCCTTCACCTGTGCTCCCGTGGCTGACTCAGTCCTTGCCTCAGGTGATCAATCAGTGGTTCAGGCCGTGACTCAACATTTCCCATACAGTTCTGCTTTTCTGAAGTGGTTTCAGTTTCTTATGTTTTACTAATGGCATAACAAAAAGTAAACTTCACACTATTTCAAAAATCATTTCCACATACAGTGGAAGTCCCATTTAAAGTTTTCTAAAACATATCACAATATTTAACAACATGGAAAACATTTATCAATCCCATTAATCGAAAAACCCTTTCAAATGTCAAACACATTGGAAAAATTCCTTATCTAGTTTTAGACTAACATTCATAAAAATATCATGAAGTTTAAATTAACATTTAAAGCATAAAATACCAATGTAGCTATAAACTAAGACTGGACTTCATATGCCAGCTACTTCTTACTGAGTGATACCCTGGCTTTTCTGCAGCAACTTCTCTTTAGCCATTCACCCCTCCTTGGACAACTTAACATCCAGCTTCAGGAATGAGAGGAGAAGAACGTGCTTCAGAAGCAAGGATTGAAAGTGGAATACTGCCACCTGAACTTAGGTCTTGCTTTTCTTTTTGTCCATTGACTGTGTTCTTGAGGATAAATGCATCTATCACTCTTCAGAGTGAATCATGTTAACACTTGACAGTTAAATCATTGTAGGCTCACCCTGTGACTATCGTCTAGCTCATAGCACACCTCTGTATGACACTCCTTGAAAATATTGCAACATTGTCATTAGTGTAAAAAATTCTTGGTCTAATCTTCTTTTCTCCATAGCTTATTTTTCTCAGCCCCCTCTGTGTTCTGTTCCCCGCCTTCTTTCTTATAAACAACATATACAGACTATCTGTCCCATGCATATACTGCAGTGTTCTCTACTCCCCTTCTCTACCTCTGGACTGCTGTTTTTGGCTTCTCTAGTTCCTGCCTGCCTGCTTCTCAACTCTCTTACATAGACTCCATCAACTGCCCATCCATCCCATGCTGATATCCCACTCTCAGTGCCATGGTTCAGAATGCAGTGGGTGCTCTTTTCTGCAGTTACCCATTCCCATCACTGAGCCTTCTACCTGTTGTTCCCTGTGGCCACTCAGCCTCCAGCTCCTCCCACGGCTCCTTGGCATTTGGCCTCCAGTTGCAGCACAGGTTAAGACCTATTTCCCATCAGGGAATTAAGGTCTTCAGAGGCAACTGCAATTGCACATGTAAATTATTTTTCACACTAATAACTATATAGTAACTATCTATTTTGATCCTCATCAGATACAACCGTAATTACCTGAAAGACTGGATAAACTTGTCCAAACATTTTTGGATTTCATAGTCTGCAGAATTAGATTTCTTGCAAGATTTCCAAAACTTCCTGGTGTACAGTGTGGAAACATTTTAAAAATAACATCTTACAGTATTTCAGTATTTCTGTTTCCTCTATTGGTCAAAAACAGGAAATGCAGAAGCATGTGAATCTCAGGTTTTACTAAACTTCAAAAAAAAAGTTCAGAGAAAGAGTACCTAAAAAAAAGACAAGACCAGATTAGAAACCAGTTTCTGTTTTCGCCTAAACAAGTTCATCCGCCTGCTTTATCCATCCTTCAAAAACAACACTGACCGGCCTGCTTTGCATATTTGTAATGTGCGGTTGAGATAATACACAGAGAGCAGGCAGGTTCCAAAATAGGCTCATGCTCCTTGTGTAACCCTGCCAGTGAACATCCTGACAAGCAATTGTTTGTTTTTCTCTCTTTACCAATGCAAAACATTTGGTAGTCAGGTTTTAACTTATTTCCATTTACAATGTTATCTAACGATATTTCCTACCTGAGATAAGCATTATCATTTAAAAGAGCATTTCCCCCTTTAAATAGCTGCCCATTTAGTGCTAGTTACTTCACCGCATATAAAAAGTTAGAAGTTTCTTCTCAGGTGTACCACTGATCAACACTAAGTTTCTTATAGCCTGCCAGCTTTTTTTTTTTTCCTATGCTTTAGGATTAGCTTTTCCTCTTTTTAGTCTTATCTTGAAATCTTATGGCTTCCTACATTTCAAAAGAACTTGACCAAGCATTTATGCAACACTTTAGTCCTGCTGCTCTGACATAGAAACTACCCTCAGTATGTTGTGCAATGAGCACAAGGACAACTGGGGACCTCTGCAACTGCTCTGCCCCTCAGCGTTTGTGTGGTTAGCACAATTTTGCCTTCTTCAAAGCAGAATACATTTAACGTCTGACACAGTTTGTGCTGAGGGATGGTCCAGAAACAACAAGTTCTCCCCTGTCTACGCTAGTATGGAGACACTAACAGGCACGTGCATAAAGCAACTCCTCAGTAAGCCTAATGGAGGTTGAACTGACTGATGTCCCCTTGGCACTCTCCTCTGAAGATGCTTGAGAACTTCCAAGTTCACAGAGTTAACGAAAGTGCTGTTGAAGAGTTGTGGCTCAGACTTGACACTGCACTATTAGGGAGGTTACTATCAACTGGAACTCTCTCTTAAACTAAGAAAAAAAACTTATTAAAATTTATAAGAATAACCCAATATCCTATCCCATCTGTAGGAAGGTCTAGGAGCAGAGTCTTATAAGAAAAAGGGAAGCCAAAGGCATTAATTTCATTATGTGCTCTCTCTCCTTACAGCAACCTGCAAATCAGTGACTTCTGAGCTGAAGGTGACCCTTTGTGCTTCAATAGCTTCTCATGGACTGTTTACCTATGACTTGATCCAAATACCTTTGAATCCATGTGAACATCCACAATGCCCTGTAGCAATGAGTAAGAGCAGTTTAAGAATGGAGAGGAAAATGAGTTTTCTTTTGCTTTCTATGTACTTCCATTTGATTATTTCATGTGTTCCCTTTGTCTGCTGCGCTACGGGAAACCACAAACAGTGATTCCCTCCTCACTTACTTCATACCATTTGTGATTCTGAAGATTTCCATTACATCGCCCTCAGTTATCTCTTTCCAGGGTGAAAAATCCCAGTCTATTCCTACTCGCTCCTGCACAAGCCTTGCTTCTCTTATTTTGTCTTGTTCTTCCCTAAGGCTGGGGATGAGTGAGCTGGGAGATCAAAACCACAGACGGTTTTCAGGATGCTCAAGCATACATATTTACTGAGCAGCAGAACGATCCGCATTTTATATGTAAAATCAGGACCGGTTTTGAAGTCCAAGTGCACATATTTATATTTTTTAATATGAACCTTCCTTTCAGCATTTTACTTCAGTCACTTAGACTCAGGACCTCCATCTGCAGTTCCTCACATTCAGTTTGTTTTTATTTTCCTGAAAAGCACACCAACATCATGCTTTGTCACCATAGCGTCTACGCCTCTTCTAAATCATTTAAAAATAAATAATGACCTATAAATAAGTCTCTGGGAGACCTCACTAGAAATAATTTTCTATTTAGAAGATGTACTAGTCATTCCCAGACAGATTTGCAATGGATGGCTTCTTGGTCACATGCAGAGTGCATACATGCGTCCAATTCTATCTCTATGCTAGTGCTGCTGCTCTGTTGCACCTGAAAGCAGAATCTGACCCTCTGCTGAGATACACACAGCAGAATATGGTTGCTTTACCGTTGAAGTAATTGGGTGTTGATATTTCAGATATAAGCATTTTCTAGTGCCATTAGTAGTGTTGCCTTTAGAAAACTGCATTAAGTGGATCGTGATGAACAAATGTGCCCTCACCCAGAGAAAACAGTAATCAACAGTGCTCAGTAGTCAACAAAATATTTATGTGGAAGTGAGCACAATTTTATCCCTTGATCCAGCCCGACTTTTTGAAACAACATCTTAATGACATGGACACAAAACAAACCAACAGAAAGAGCAAACAGAAATGTATGGTATTGAAGCAGCTAATAAAATATCTTTAAAAGGACACTGCAAAGTTTTAGAATTTCTTGCACACAGAACTTGTCCTCTGGGCACGGCTTGAACATTTGAATGTGAATTCTGAAGTTAACATCTTTCTGAATGTTAAAAGCACCAGCATGGTTTTGAATGAAATACCTTTCCAGACACGGGCAAGGTTTTTAGGAAAAATATATAATAAACACTCCATCTTACATAATTGATGGCAGCAGCTAATATTGGTCTCATTATTATTGTCATTTAATTATAGTGCAATTCTTGTCAATATTTTTTGAATGTAATTTAACAAGTTATATGTCATTTGATAGTATCACAAAATGTGCCATTATCCAAGCAATTGACAGCTATGCTGTTTTAAAAAACATTGCCTAACCAAGAGCATGATTTATACAGGTGTGCAATGGGACTAATGCAAAATACATTTTTACTAAATCACTGCCAAAAAAAAAAAAAAGAAGAAAGAAAGAAAAGCAAAGAACAAAAAGAAAAGGAGATCTTCTATCACAGCTGTTTGCTGCTCTTATAGCTCACGGTAATTAACGTTAAGATCAGAATGGTCCTCATCCCATCTCATCCCACGTTCTGGTGTTGCCTTCCTACAAATGTGTTCCAGAGTTATGTAACACCTCACTAAAGAAAGGAACAAATACTTGTGATAACAATACAGAAATTCTCCATATACAGCCTAAACTCCCACCAGGGAAAATGTTTCTGGGGACTTTAGAGAGGTACAGACCAAGTTCTCTCAGAAATCACAGAATCTGTAAAAAAACATTTTCCAAAATCCGAAATAGATAGCTAGAGATATAAGCAGGCCATGTCATTCTTTACTGCCCAAACCATCTGCAGACTTCATCTGAGGCTACACAGACAGAACTTTGGCAACAAGAATTTCGTTCTGTGCTGGAAATAAAGCATGGATATTTCAACATTTCTCACAAAGTACTATTTAAAACCATTCAAAGCCATTCATAATTTCACATTTAATATTTTTTTTTTTCTGGAGTAATATATAATCTGTTGTATTAGTGAAAATATAATACAAAAGTGAAAAATCATTTCAAGTGAGAAATGAAACTGCAACAATGTTGAAATGGATTATTTTGACATTTTCTCCTTGGTTTTCTTTCAAAAGGAAATCCAGGTGAAATCAAGTTGAGTGTTTGCCATGCAATTTATTTTCAGTGGAACCATGACTTCTGAACAAGCAGTTCTTCAGAAATCATTCTGGCCAACCCATGACATGAAGGTCCTACCTCTCTCGACTTGCAGACCTCCTTCTACCCCAGATCCCTCTGCTGCTGCTGTCCTGCAGCTCTCAGCTCTGCTGTCTCCTCAATATTTTACCTTTGGGCCACAACTGAAACTGCATGCAAAAGCCCACTTATTCCAAGAGCATCACTCCAAGTTGAAATGATCCTTCCTCAAAAGCAAGACACAATGAAAAATACAGTCCTGATCTTCAAGAAAAGCCTGCAGGCTTTTATCATGAGCATGGCTGGAAACTTCAGGTAGCAGTTTCATGTTCCCATGACATACAGGAAAAAGCATTAGTATGACACCAGCATTACCACTAAAAATAACTGACGTGTAAAAATAAATAAAACACCACTTTGTCTGATATCTTTTAACAACGAGATGAATACTTGTACAGCAGGTGGTAAGCTGAAACACATCATATTTAGTATGAGAACACTTAACTTCATGGGGACTGAGACAATAATGCTATACAATTGTGTCTGTAGGGTCTAATTTGACTGTAAGATTTAAATAACAATTCTATATCCCACTTGAACTTGAATATGTTCTTTTCAGCAGGAAGGCAGCAGAAACTTCAAAGTTCAGAAAGTGTAAGCAAAAGCCGTGTGCTCATTTGTAAAAGTCTTCTTTGACATCTGGCAAAGTCCCTGTAAGTATATGTGGCCTATGTAACATGAACTGCATTTGGTCCTTAAATACTGGTCAGAAAATAAACTTTTCAGCACCCACATTTCTGTCAACACTGTAGAAGTGCTTTACTTTTTTAAAAAGTACAAATTGCTCAAATAATTTCATAAATCATCTCACTAGCCCAATTAGCTGCACAAGGGCAAATCATAGAATCATAAATACTTTCACACACACACAATCGAAGCAGGTATATTTCAGATATAGGCCAGTTAATTTTAACAAAACTAAGAAGTTTAAAGAATTTCAGAGTGCACTGTGTTGCAATCATTCTGCTTTTGCGGTGTATCTGCCTAACTGGATACCAATCAAACCTCATTCACCACCGATGGAAAACAGGATTGTTTTTGGGTGACAGCTTACTGGGAGGTAGGAGATCAATAAACCCAGGCAAACAGAGTGGCCTAAAAAAAAAAAAAAAAAAAAAAAAAAAGAAGAAGAAAAAAAAAAGGAAGAAATATTTGAAACTGTAGGCTTGTACTAGGAGTGGTGTCTATCCTCTCTCTCTTTTTTTTAATATTCCACAAACATTTGAAAGGAAAGAAATTGTATGAATACTGAGACATATTTGTGCAAATATTTTAATCAGAATTGCTTTTGTAGAATTCCTAAGACAGAAGAAGGAGGAGATTTGAGACCTCAGGGTTAGTACTGAATTTCTGGCATTTATTTCCTATCATCTTTCTTTTTGCTTGTTGTAGAGATGAACGACCAACAGAGCAGTTGTTCAGCAAAGGGCATTCCTGCTTCATGCTAAATAAAATCTTAATCAGTGGCATGAAGTATGAACTTCAAAACATTCTTCCCAACCTGAATTTTTCTTCAGTTTTCTTAGCAAAACAGCCCACCTCAAACCTAGGCGCCTTTTCCTTCCTAATCACACCCCTGCTGTTTTTGTATTTCTTGACCAAAGTGATCTGGATCCACTTGGTATTACTTAACGAAGGACAAAGCAAAAAAAGTACCTTCTCATCTCAGTGCAGAACTCCAAACCTGTCATCGAAATGGCTACAGGTCAGCAACAATCACAAAGTCTATTCCTCCCAGTGCTGCACAGTGAATTTTGTTAATTTTGGGAAAACAGAACTAGCTCTGTCCGCTCCTCCTGTTTTACCTCAGAGCACAAGCATGGAAGCTTCCCCACCCTTCCTTCCTACCCCCTGTGCCACCGAGCAGCTTAGCCATCCTCATCAGAAAGACCTTCAAGGTCAGAGGCTGGGGAACACCTGCTCTGTGGTCCTATGCAGGAGGGTGAATTTTGCAAGAAGTTGCAGTCTTAGCTATGTTGGCCCTTTGAGCACTCAAATGACTACTTACCACCAGCAAGCGTGGTTTCTGGGAGGTCCAGAGGTCAACGTCTGAGCTACCAACTGTGTGTTCAGTGGTAGAGGTGGAGAAGTGAGACTGCCTGGGAACCTAGCGAATGGGCACTGAAGCAGAATGCTTTTCGCTTGCTATTTCTGCTCCAAGCTCGCAGCTAAATTCACCAGCACAATGAATTCATCCAAAAAAAGTGGCTGTGGAAGGATTCTTGGCAGCTCTAGCACTGGTTTGCCTCAGAGGGCTGGTGGTATTGTGCAGCATGGGACCAACACACATGATACACTGAACACATACACTGAATAAACAAGAAAAAACTTTGTCAAAGTTTTCCCTCTTCTTTTGCTTTTTTTCCTTCTTATGCAAAAGGAATTAAGTTCCAGGAAAGCATATAGACCGCTTGCTCCAACAAAATACAGCCTCTGCAATTTATTAATACTGAATTATTATTTTTTAATTTATCCTGTTGTGTACTTGTTAACTTTGCAATTGTACAGGTCCGGACATTGGTGGTGATCTCATATCTCCTGCATGTCTCTGAAGACTTTTTAAATTTAAATTGTTTCCAACAAAACACACAGTGTACTGATGAGCTCAAGTAAGAACTCCAGTTTATTTTTTCTATTTAGAAGGTGAATGCTATTGCATAGTTGCCCTAATTCTTCTGGAGGCACTTCGTTTTTTCGCTCAAGATGAAGAGGAAAACAAAACCAAAGTGCTCAGTGAAAACAAAACCATAACGCTTAGTGAAGGGTATTAGAAATTAGAAAATACTTATTAAGTGGAAATAAAGACTAGGTAGAAGGTAAATCTTCATTTTGGCAATCAAGGAGGATTGTTTGCTAACATGGCCCAGAATCTTAGCTAAGTTAGCTCTTACAATGCATACCATTACATCAAATTGGAGAAGTTTATTCAGCTACATAAGCAGAGCCAGTATGCTGAGGGGTGTCACTGTGCTTCAGGGAAAAAAAAAAGCAGAAAAAACACTGCCATGTTTTCAGCCAGATGAAAGTGTTGACTCCAGGGTGATGGCCATGCAAATAACAAGAACTGAAATAACCACATACTCATAATGGAAGGAGTCCAGTGTATGTAATCACGAGAGATCGAACTGCTGGCGCTATTCTGATTTTCTGAAAGAACATAAAAGCCTCAGGAACACAAAGTTTTAAATTTACACATGCAAAGATAGTATATGTCTGGAGAACAGCAAGTATACTGAATGAGAGAAAAAGAAGAGAGAAAATTTAGGCAAATACTGATTCATTAACCTAATCCCTCAAGTACAAAGGGTCTTAGAACAGATTTTGAAGGAACAGATAAATAAAAACATGGAGGTGAAGGAAATATTGGATACAGTGTGATAGGAAATATAATAAAACAAGATCTGGTCAGACTAACTTAATAGCTTCCTTCGATAAGATAGCTGATTTTCTAGACAAAGGAAATGGAGTCGATCACATCTATCTAGACTTCAGTAAAGCATGTGGTATGGTGCCACATGGGAAATTATTTGTTAAGCTGGAGAAGATAGGGATTAGTAGAGGAATTGAAAGATAGGTAAAAGACAGTCTGAAGGAACGACAGCAAAAGATAGTGTTGAAAGGGAAAGTATCATGAGGGTTACCAGTTAGCAGTGGAATTATTTATGGATCAGCCTTAGGTTTGATCTTCTTATTTCATTTATGACCACGACACAAATATTAGGAATGTGGTGATACTACATAGGCTGGCACTATCAATACACAGGAGAGAAGGGATATCATGCAGAAAAAGGCTGGATGACAGTAAGGACAGGTATAATAGGAGTGGGATGAGAAGCAGTATTTTGAAGATAATGAAGTTAGTCATTTATCCCCAAATGAAGATAATGCTTTTGGAAACTAATAACAAAAATCAGGAATCAGTTAGAAAAGTCTGAGCTAGAGGGGGACTCCTGGTATCTGTCAGTCATAGCACAACTGGGAGCAACCAGTGAAATACCTAAATAAAAAAGCGCGCATATATCTTGGGATTCATAAGGAGGTGTATTTTAGGTGAACGGAAGAGGACTGGGTCCATCATGAAAGCCAGTGATGAGACCCCACCATTAGCACTAATAGAATCCTGTTACACAGTCTCAGAAAAGATGTATTTAAACTGGACCAGATGCAGAGGAGGTCATCTACTGGTCAAGAGCAACGCCTGATATCTCATTCCTCACTAGCCTGAGAAGACTTGCCAGCTTCTTCCTTACTGATATTACAAGCTTTTTCCATTCCCAGAGTGGTACAGAGAAGACAGATTACCAAAACAATATGGTTCATCTTTTCCATAATCCCGCTATGGATGGTGATGTTAACTGTAGGTAATTTGCTATTAAAAGAGCTAGATCAGCACTCTGAAAGCACTTGAACAAGATTTCAAGTCTCAAAATACTATCTTACTTCTTTGTAATGAACATGTGCAGCCTTGCTTCTGAAAAAAATTGCCAACTTTAAGAAAGAGAGAGTGGTATAAAAAAGGCCTTTAACAACCCTCCGTAAAGTTAGTGGAACAAAGCCACTTTTGTCCTACTTTTAAAAACATTCCATAGAATTTTTCCCTGAGATAGAATTGGTTTGTAAGATCCACAGGCTGTACAGAAGACAAAATATCTATTCTTTCTAGCTGCAACACCTGACAAATCTGGGTCATATGCTGCTACAGGTTTTGAGATTGCTTTTGTCTGATATGGGAAGTTTGGCATAAAAATTACTGGTGAGATACATCTCTCTTGCTGTTGCATGGCAGTGGATGAAAGCAGGTTTGGTGTAAAACTGAGTCCAGCATTTGCTTACACGGATGGTTTGTCATTTCAGGCCAAGCACCCCAAATGATGCAGCAGAAATAAAGTAGTCATATTTAAGCATATCATTTCCATTAATTCACTGTGAGCAGAAATTCTGCTATTGAATTTTTTACTGCCAATCTCTCCACCTTTTTTTTTTTTTTTTTGCACTTTCAGAAATCATAAGTAATAGGCTATAAAAATCCAAGGACGTAGATAATAATTTCTCTTGTTTAAAAGATAAGCCATTGCAAAGGGAAAGATGGAAGTGCAAAGAGCATTCATAAGAGAAGTGAACTGAGATGACATCGTATGGAGAAGAAAAAAAGAATGCCTTTTGGGGGTGCTCTCAGTTAAACACTCCTTTTAGATAATTTTGCTAGAATAGCAAACTTTACAGAAAATTAAATTGATCAACAGTATTTTGTCATCATTCAAGGAAGCAAGCCAGGAAAAAGAGGAGTTCCAATATCTATCCAAAGAGACAGCTGTAGTCAACGGATTTATTTATAAGAATATTATTTGGTAGCAAAGAACTTACCATGGCTGAATGTAAAAAAGTATTTTTTTGATAAGTTAAAGAGATTAAGAAAAATCAGGCAGATTTTGACAGAGAATGGTGTGTAAATGAGAGGTGTTATCAGTCTGAATCTGGCAGCTCCATTTTTGTTATGGTGAAAAATATCAGTATTATTTACTAAGAAGATTAGGGCTGAATTGGAAGAGAGGCTGGTTGTTGTGTGGAGATTGAGATAAGATAAAGGATTTTACCTTCTATGCACAAGCCAAATGCAATACACACAGGACTGTTATCTCCAGCTCAGGCCTAGCAGAGGTATATTAAGATGTACATTGTAATTACCAGTGGCAGGAGTAGATTTCATAAAGGCTATTTTAAACCCTAATAAAATGCTGGCCTTTAATTATACAGCTTTGAAATATTTTTCTTAGTTAATTGCAACAGAAAAAAAAAAAAATCCACCTCATATTTGAAACTGATTCTTGCAGAGAAAGCGCAAGCAGAGCAGGCAGCCTTTGCCTGATTTGCACTTGTTTTGCTGTCTGGCTTCATTCTGTGATTTGAATCACAGAGACAACCGAGACTGCTAAACACCTTCCTCATTTTGCCTGTTATCCAGAAAGCAAGATTAGCAAGGATTGGAGAAGGTGGGGGCTGGAAGGAAAAGAAGAGTTGATCTTCTTTCCACAACATAATTAATTAGTTCCAAAAATGAGCTGCATACTCATCAATCACTCCTGTTCACTGGAGACAGATCCAAGCCCCCACTATGCAGTGGGGGTGTATGTGGGGCTGAGAGGGGCAATATCATTTTTATCACTGAGAAGAGCAAACCATGCCAGTTTTATATTTAGCACAGTCTGGGCCTCTGTAAGAGCTCACAAGAGATTGACGCTGTCAATAAGCAATTTTCCTGGTGGAAACAAATCTGGAATTGTAGGGCAAAAAAAAACCAGCAACAAACACACAAAAAAACACACAAACATCTTGCTCTTATTGAAGATATTTGTTATTGTTGTATATCCCGTAACGGCAGTATATCCCACAGCAACCCTCTTTGGATCTTAATATCACACTGCTAAGAAGCAAAGAAGGGAACGAACCTCAGGTTGCCTGGATTCTCCTGTGTATCTCCTTCATGCCTCCATTTCTGCTCCTGCTGAGGGGAATGTTTCTGTCGTGCTTCAGATCTTACAGTGGCAATCCACTGCTTTCCCACCTCTTCAACACGGGGAAAATGTCTATGTTCAAACACATTGCGAAAACATTTGCATGGGGTTCGAGTCCAATGTTATGTTACAATTTCCATTTTCATACCAGCAAAACCCCTATACTATATGCGTATCTCTGTTTTTTGCTAATTCAAATGCACAAACTCAGAATATAGCAAATGTATGCGGTCATTCGTCCATCCTCTGTACAGTTTACTCTTCATGCAACTAAAGCTAAAATAAATGCCTTTAGAGTTCACAGTTATAAAGAATATATTTGGGTGTGTTTTGGCGCTATACTTCTGCTGGAAATTGTGGACTCTGCATTTATACAGCTGGCCCTTTCATGCTGTTACTGCCACAAGCAGATAATTAAATTATTACTGACTCTCCGCTGCTCAGTGAGTTACTTTTGGTAGCACCACATCTTATTACTTTCATTTTTGCTGTTTATATATGATTCCATCACCTCGCCCAGCCAGCTTGGTCTAATTCCTTGAAACTGCAGTGGAATAATATGATATTAGTGAATTAATAATTACATCATGAAAGGAAACTCATGTGTAAAAAGACATGAAGACACAGATACAGTGCTTCCAAAGACACACACAGTTCATTAGCTTTCTCATGCACCTTTCTCTCTACTTACGGGGCAGGGGATCTCTTCCCATGCACATATGTAGAGAGGTATCTGAGAGATAGGCTGAGGAAGGTATCTTGCAAAATCCTTTGGCCTCTTCTCTTTAATCTACCATGTTCCGTTTCCCCTACTTGCTGGAATAGACGCCCACAATTATCAACCTGCACAACTAAGCTTTCCCTTAGTTTGTATTAAATACACCTTTATCACTAAATTCTATAGGTTACAAGAGACTCAGAAGTTACTAAGAACTCGTATCAATACACTAATCAAATTCAAGCAATAGATCAGGACAGATGGAACAGAAAACATTTTCTGCAACTGTTCCCTGAAGAACGCTGGAGCTCTGCCTGCAATACTGATGTTCAGAGGGGCACTGTCTCCACTGCTGTGGTCTACTGATCATAGTGTTAATCTGTATGCAGGGGCTACAGCTTATAGACAGTTGGCTGCGTCAGGAATTGCATTAAAGAAAAATTTCTTATCTACATGCTATATGCATATGCTATAAGACAAGGGGAATGGCTTTAAACTAAAAGAGGGGAAAATTAGGCTAGATGTCAGGAGTAAATTCTTTACTCAGAGGGCAGCGAGGCAGTGGCACAGCTGCCCAGAGAAGCTGTGGGTGCCCCATCCCTGGAGGTGTCAAGGCCAGGTTGGATGGGTGGCCTGAACTGGTGGGAGGCAGACCTGCCTCCAGCTGTGTGTTGGAACTGGATGATCTTGAAGGTCCCTTCCAATCTAAGCCATTCTATGATTCTATATGCTATTTAGTTTACACTCAACATATTAAGGCTGATCTAAATATAGCATATTACTTAGTTTAAATGTCAAGTCACAGTTGTTTCTGTGCATGTTAATGAGAAAATAATTCCAACAGTGGCGGCAGATCATAGTAGACCACACTAGGCAACTGTTGCTCAATACTTTCATTGTGAGAAGTACACCCCTTACATCAGTACAAACTGGTCTCTGACTCCTGTCTTGCTCCTGAGCCAGTGCAGCTATATTCCCCCTTGCTTTGGCTGGACAGAAATGTTCCTAGCAGTATGGCTTTGAAAATCTGGCCCCAAATCAGTTTAGCAAGAATCATATTTAAACAGAAGTAGCAAATAATTCATTCAGCTTCATAAACATCCAGAATAGATAAGACACAGATTCTGAGTGGCAGGAGATCACACAAATCAGAAAAGTGATGCCCTTTTCCTGAGCTCCCAGTGAGTTTATTCCACACTAAAAGTGTGGTATACTAATAGACTTGGATCCATTAGAATTGCTCACAGGTCATCTTCTTTCTTAGTTACTGATAGCCAGGCAGGGCAGAAAATCCATTGCCTGCATAGTGAATACTATACTCTGATGTAGATGAGTCATCTGTCTATAAACATAATTGTAAACACAGAAATGATATGGTGCTTTTGTAAACTGGATAAATTGTACTTTAATGCATCTTCTGGCAAATGATCATTTAGAAAACAAATTGTTCCATGATCCGAAGTAAGAACCCATAGACTTCCTGCAACGTAGAATGTGTTCAGCTTACCTTTAAGAGCTGAAGAACTAAGACAGAGCACTTTACATTAAAGTTAAGACCACAAGCTGGAAAAAATATGGTGAGACCAGAGACATGCTTATGTAACCTTAACAATACTTGAATACTTGCTCTTTCTTTTTTTTTAATAAAATTGACTGATAATGATGATTTCCTCGAATTATAAATAAAAATCTAAAAGTTATATGGAAGGCAGCTTTGGGGTAACAAATTTACTGTCTAAAGAGTAAACAAGCAAATACTCCTTCAGTGAAGCGTTCTTGTTGCTTCACATTACGTAGTTCTTTGCAGAGCTTCCTACAATTAACGTTAGCAAGCTGCATGAAAACACTGTAGGACTGCCAGAACATCAGCTCCCCGTCAGAACAACTAGAATCCACATGACCTAGAAGACTCCTTTTTTGGTGTCATGGTTTAACCCAGCAGCAACTCAGCACCACACAGCCATTCACTTGCTTCCCCCAGAAAGCACAAAAGGTAGCAGAAACGCAAATGTCACAGAATCACAGAATCACAGAATCACTAAAGTTGGAAAGGACCTATAAGATCATCTAGTCCAACCATCCACCTATCACCAATGGTTCTCGCTAAACCATATCCCTCATCACAGCATCCAAACGTTCCTTGAACACCTCCAGGGTCGGTGACTCCACCACCTCCCTGGGCAGCCCATTCCAGTGCCTGACCACTCTTTCAGAGAAGTAGTATTTCCTAATATCCAGCCTGAATCTTCCCTGGCACAGCTTGAAACCATTCCCTCTAGTCCTATCACCAGTTGCACGAGAGAAGAGGCCGACCCCCAGCTCACTACAACCTCCCTTCAGGTAGTTATAGAGAGCAATAAGGTCTCCCCTGAGCCTCCTCTTCTCCAGACTGAACAATCCCAGCTCCCTCAGCCGCTCCTCATAAGGCCTGTGCTCCAGACCCCTCACCAGCTTTGTTGCCCTTCTTTGAACACGTTCCAGGGCCTCAATGTCTTTCTTGCAGTGAGGGGCCCAGAACTGGACACAGTACTCAAGGTGCGGCCTCACCAGAGCTGAGTACAGGGGGACAATTACTTCCCTGCTCCTGCTGGTCACACTACTTCTGATACAAGCCAGGATGCCATTGGCCTTCTTGGCCACCCAGGCACACTGCTGGCTCATGTTCAGCCGAGTGTCAACCAACACCCCCAGGTCCATTTCCTCTACACAGTCTTCTAGCCACTCCGCCCCAAGCCTGTAGCGTTGCTTGGGGTTGCTGTGGCCAAAGTGTAGGACCCGACATTTGGTCTTATTAAACCTCATCCCATTGGCTTCAGCCCAGCTATCCAGCCTGTCCAGATCCCTCTGTAGGGCCTCGCTACCCCCAGGCAGATCGACACTTCCAGCCAACTTGGTGTCATCTGCAAACTTACTGAGGGTGCACTCAATGCCCTCATCCAGGTCATCAATAAAGATATTGAAGAGGACAGGCCCCAGCACCGACCCCTGGGGAACACCACTCGTGACCGGTCGCCAGCTGGATTTAGCTCCATTGACCACCACTCTCTGGGCCCGGCCCTCCAGCCAGTTCCTTACCCAGCCAAGAGTGTACCTGTCCAAGCCACGGACTGCCAGCTTCTGCAGGAGAATAGTGTGGGAGACAGTGTCAAAGGCTTTGCTGAAGTCTAGGTAGACTACATCAACAGCCTTTCCCTCATCCACCAGGCGGGTCACTAGATCATAGAAGGAGATCAGGTTGGTCAAGCAGGACCTGCCCTTCGTGAACCCATGCTGGCTAGGCCTGATCCCCCGGTTGTCCCGCACTTGCCGCGTGATCTCCCTCAAGACAATCTGTTCCATAACCTTCCCTGGCACCGAGGTCAGGCTAACAGGCCTGTAGTTCCCCGGGTCCTCCTTACAGCCCTTCTTGTAGATGGGAGTCACATTGGCAAGCCTCCAGTCTTCCGGTACTTCACCAGTCAACAAGGAGCGCTGATAGATGATGGAAAGCGGCTCGGCTATCACCTCCGCCAGTTCCCTCAGCACTCTCGGGTGAATCTCATCCGGCCCCATGGACTTGTGACAGTCCAGTTGGAGTAGCAGGTCTCTGACTGTTTCCTCCTGAATCGTGGGTGGTTTAGTCTGCTCCCCAGCCGAGACTACCAGGTCAAAAAGTGGAGTACCCTGAGGATAACTGGTCTGACCTTTAAAGACAGACGTAAAGAAGGCATTCAGGACCTCTGCCTTTTCCTTATCCCCAGTAGTCATATTCCCAGCCTCATCCAGTAAAGAATGGAGATTCTCCTTAGTCCTCCTCTTACTGTTGATATATTTGTAAAAGGGTTTCTTGTTTCTTTTTATCCCAGCGGCCAGGTTGAGTTCGAGCTGGGCTTTCGCCTTTCTGATTTTCTCCCTGCACATCTTAACAACTTCTCTGTACTCTTTCTGAGTTGCCCGTCCCTTCTTCCACAGGATGTAGATTCTCTTTTTCTCCCGGAGCCTCAAGAATAGTTCCCTATTCATCCACGCCGGTCTCCTTCCCCGCCGGCTCATTTTGCAGCTCAGGGGGACAGCCTGCTCCTGCGCCTGTAAGACTACCTTCTTGAAGAGCAACCAGTTGTCTTGGACCCCTTTACCCTCTAAGACTGAATCCCAGGGGACTCCCCCTACTAGTCTTCTAAACAATTCAAAGTCCGCCCTCCGGAAGTCCAAGGTAGCAGTTTTGCTGTTCTTCCTCCTGGCTCCACCAAGAATCGAGAACTCTACCATCTCATGGTCACTCTGTCCAAGACAGCCCCCGACCTCCACATCTTCCACCAGACCTTCTCTGTTTGTGAACAGCAGGTCTAGCGGGGCAGCTCCT
The DNA here is from genome assembly GCA_016647715.1 of Pavo muticus. Lineage (NCBI taxonomy): Eukaryota > Metazoa > Chordata > Aves > Galliformes > Phasianidae > Pavo > Pavo muticus. The sequence goes on along the minus strand of JACDJE010000188.1, from coordinate 233,609 downwards.
CTCGTAGGCTCTCTCACCAGCTGCATCAGAAAGTTATCCTCCATACACTCCAGAAACCTCCTAGACTGCTTCTTCTGCGCTGCGTTGTATTCCCAGCATATGTCAGGGAAGTTGAAGTCCCCCATGAGGACAAGGGCCGGCGATCTCGCAGCTTCTGCCAGCTGCTCATAGAACACCTCATCTGTCTCTTCATCCTGGTTCGGCGGTCTATAGCAGACGCCCACCAATATGTCTGCCTTGTCAGCCCTTCCCCTGATCTTTACCCATAGGGATTCAACCTTATCATCCCCAGCCACAAGCTCAGTAGCATCAAAGCACTCTCTAACATACAGAGCCACACCGCCACCCCTTCTTCCTTGCCTATCCTTCCTGAAGAGCTTGTAGCCATCCATTGCAGCACTCCAGTCATGGGAGCAGTCCCACCATGTTTCCGTAATGGCGACTAGGTCATAGCTTGCCTGCCGCACCATGGCTTCCAACTCTTCTTGTTTGTTGCCCATGCTGCGTGCATTGGTGTAGATGCACTTCAGCCGAGCCCCTCGCCTCATCCCTAATCCCATTGCCGCTCCCCCAGGCTCATCTCTAGCAGGCCTGGTTTTATCCCCTACCCCCTTCATATCTAGTTTAAAGCCCTCTCTACAAGTCCTGCCAGCTCCTGGGCAAGGATCCGTTTCCCCCTTCGAGACAGGTGAGACCCATCGGCAGACCCCAGGCCAGGTGCCGAGTAGACCGCCCCATGATCAAAGAACCCAAAATTCTTGCTTTTGCACCAGCCTTTCAGCCACGTGTTTATAAGGTGTGTTCTTCTGGTCGTCTCAGCATCCTTCCCTGCCACTGTAGGAATACAGGCAAATACTACCTGTACGCCTGCTCCTTCAACTAACCTCCCCAGTCTCCTAAAGTCATTTTTCATAGTCCTCAGGCTTCCGTCAGTGACCTCATCACTGCCAGCCTGAACTATCAATAAGGGATAATAATCAGAGGAGCGGATCAAACTAGGAAGTTTCCTAGAAATATCCCTGACCCGGGCCCCAGGGAGGCAGCACACCTCCCTACGGGTGGGGGCAGGCCGACATATTGGGCCTTCAGTTCCTCGTAGAAGGGAGTCTCCTATGACTATCACCCTCCTTTCTTTACTGGAGGAGGCAGTCTTTAAGCGTGGAGCTGGATGCCTCTCCTTGGGAACGCTTGGAGGTAGTTCTCCCACCTCATCCTCAGTCACCGCACCCTCCAGTTTCAGGGCTTCAAACCTATTACATAGAGGCAGCTGGGGAACCGAGGTAGGTCGGGATGGGGGTTGCCCGCATCGCCGAGCTGGGACCTGCTGCCATTCCTCCTCCGCCCTCAAGCTAGCTCTCTCAGTTTGACTGCGGCAAGGGAGAGGGTCCACTACAGTTTGGGGGGTGCAATCTCTGTGTCCTTCTCTCAGAGAGTCACACCACCAGTCAATTTCCCGCTCACACTCTCTGATGGTTCTTAATCTCTCTACCTCCTCCCTAAGCTCCACCACCAGGCTGAGCAGCTCGTCCACCTGCTCGCACCTCGCACAAGTGGCATCCTTCCCATTCTCCCCTGGCAGCAGCAGGCTCAGGCACTCCCTACAGCCAGAGACCTGAACCGCTACGTTTCTTGGCAGGCCCTCTGTCTGGGTCGCCACAGTCCTCCTGGGGCAAGCCCGCCGCCTGGTAGAGACCATGTTTGAACCTGCGGTCTCGAGGACTGTCAGTAGGAGAGCTGATCTCCTGAACAAAGACAAGGACAAAGCACTGACATGTCCAGCCACAAGACACACCTCCCACACCTGCTACTGCGGTAATGTATGAGCAGTGTGGGCTGTGTTCACACTCTGACCTCCCTCCCCGGTGTCAGAGGAGGGTAACACCCCGTTCTCACCTGGTGTGATATGTGTGATATGTGGGCAGAAGCTAGCTTCTTCTCCCTAGAGCTGCTTTTAGTTTCCCAAGGAACAGTCAAGTCAAATGTCGTAACAACATATGTATCCACAGCGCAATTATTCATTCAGCTAATAATATAGCTGCCTGCTGACCAATAGCTTACCAGCAGTGTGAAGTCTCATCACCCAGTCTTCAAGAAACAGCCACCCCTGCACAATTCCACACACTTCTGTAGCCTTCCAAATGAAATTACATGGTATGGAACAACCCTTGGCCTAATTCAAGTCATCTGTCCCGGCCCCTCCCCTCCCCCTGCTGCCAGCTATAAGGGCAGAGGCTCAACCCTGCTGAGTAGCCTGTCCTCACCTTGGCTATGTTCCTATCAGTTCCTCCAGAACTAAGCCATATTCATATTTCCCCCATATTCCAAAACTAAGTGATAATCCTTATGACTGAGAATCACTCTTTAGATCCCTTCTTCACCTGAGGAAGTGCAGCTGCAGTAAAAGCTTATATTTTTAAGGTGGTTTGCAAATAACACATTAACTCACTGGATTATCCCCAAGGAGCCTGGGAACTCTGTGAAGTCAGTGGTTGTTCTCTTCCCTTTCATGGAATCATTAAGGTTGGAAAAGATCTTTATGATAATCTATTTCAACCATCGACCCATAAACGCTGAACTGTATCCCTCACTGCCACATTTACGCATTTCTTGAGCACCTCCAGGGATGATGAGTCTACCACCTTCCCTAGTCAGCCTGTTCCAATGTATTTCCACTCTTTCAGAGAAGAAAGTTTTCCTAATATCCAACCTGAACCTCACTCACCTGATACAACTTAAGGCTATTACCTCTCATCACTGTTACCTGGGAGAAGAGACCAAACCCCACCTCTCTACAACCTCCCTTCAGGTTGTTGGAGAGAGTGACAAGGTTGTCCCTGAGCCTCCTCCTTTCCAAATTGAACAATCCTCTCTCTGTAAGACTTGTGTTCCAGACCCTTCAAGATTCATTGCCCTTCTTTGTACACACTCCAGGGCCTCAACACCTTCCTTGTAGTGAGGGGACCAGAACCGAACACAGTACTCTGCGGCCTCACTGAGTACCACGGCACAATCACCTCCCTTGTTCTGCTCATTACAAGCCAGGCTGCCATTGGCCTTGGCTACCTGAGCATGCTACTCTCTCGTGTTCAGCTGGCTGTTGACTAATCCCCCAGATCCTTTTCCCCCATGTAGATTTCCAGGCACTCTGCCACAAGCCTTTATTGTTGTATGGGGTTGGTGTGACCACAGTGCAGGATCTGGCACTTGGTCTTCTTGCAGCTCATACAACTAGCCTCAGCCCATCGATCCAACTTATCCAGATCCCTCTGTAGGACCTTCCTTCTCCCAGGCATATCAACACTTCCTTTCAACTTGGTATCATCTGCAAACTTACTGAGAGTGCACTCAATCCCCTCATCCAGATCATCAATAAAGATATAAAGTAGGACTGGCCCCAGTACTGACTCCTGGAGAACTCCACTCATGATGTGTCACCAGCTGGATTGTTTGCATTCATGCTTGAACCAAGAATCGTATCAACAACTGTGCATTTTCTATGAGGCAGTGAGCACCCATTGCTCACAGCAGATTTTGTGGTGCCTGGAGTATTCAGTGTCTTGCAAGAGAAGGCCTTCAGAAAGAAAACTGTTTTGCTTTCCTCAAAACAGAGTTTTACTGCTAGAAGCACAACATATATAACTGTTACGTTTATATGAAAGCAATACAGTGAATTCTGAATAAAATATATATAGACAAATAACTTGGCTGTAGCAATTAAATCTTTCTAGTGTGATAAATACATTAATCATTACGTGATTAAATCCATAATCCTTAGCATAGGAGGAAGATTTGGAAAAAAAAACAGAGGATGAACAGCTGCATAAACCTAGAAATATTTAAATGTAATTTAAGTTCACTTTGTTTCTATTTTGGAGTTTCTGGTGACTTGCAACACTTGCAGTTCTAACCTTAGCTATCCAAGTTATTTAGTATGCTAAGGTCATCTCCAAGATTTCCTGACTGTGCATTTGGGGAAAAAAAAAAAAAAGATATCTCAAAAACCATAAGGCAGAAATCATGTTTCTAACTTTGGCTGAAAATGACAATGTTGGTCGTTTTTTTGTGGGCTCAATATGCTGTTTGGTTATTGCAGAAAAAGAGGATTCCTTACTGTTCCAGCTATGATTACATGTTCAGATACTATCTTGATGGCTTTAGGAGACATCCATGTGTGCAGTGGGGTGCGACTGGTTGACACAAAATAATTTTTTTTCCAATTTGTTCCATGGTGACAGTAATTCAGACAAGATGATGATTTTGTGTTCTACTGTTACCTTCTACCTGTCCAATAATTCCAAGATAACACAATGGATATTTACAGAAAATTTTCTTCATACATGCATATATTTGTAAATATATGTACAAGACATAATTGCTCATTTTAACAGTTTCTGCTGTGCTCAGAATTATTTATTTCTACTCTACAAAAATTTCATCTCTGTCAGTTTTTTTAAATGTATTTATTTGCAAATGAACTACAGTGCAAGCAAGGAGCTGTAGTTACTTTTAGTGTACATGCATGTCATTTCTTAAGTATCATCTTTTCTTTCCGTAAATATGAGATATGTGCTGAGCACCTCTGACGCCCAGTTTCTGGCAGAGGGTGCTCGGAAGAACCTTAGAGACCCACCATTTTTCTTGGTTGGCTAAATAGCTTTTTCTTCTACACTCAAAAATAATGTGTGTCTTGAAAGGACAGAACAATTTAAGCTGCTGAATTACCTGCTTCTGTCCTCAGTTTTGGTAAGCTGCAATGAGATTTCTGGGGAAAACAATATTTCCAAAGAACTCTGAAATAAAAAAGACATCCTTTCCTCATTCAGTAGTGTGATTCAGCTAAGGGCTGAGCACTTTGTAAAAGGTGTTGAGTGTTTTCAAATCCTTTCAGGATTTAAACTTGTAAGAGAACTCTCTGGTAAAATTGTTTAGAAAGTAGCTCCAGCAATAAATTTCTAAACTTCAAACCCAGTTATCATAAACATTTTAAAACAAATGCTGATAGGGATTTTTTATTGAATAATAGAAAAATATTTCAAATTTTCAACCTCGTGGTGTCCTTCCATCTTGCAAATGAGAGTAATAAACAAACAAATGTACTTAGTCAAGTGGAATGATGTAACAGCAGTCAGCCTTTCCAATTGCTTCTCCTGATTTATGGTTGTTACATCAGATTTATCAGAATGTCTCATCTCTAATCCATACTTTTTAGGCTGTGAAGATCCTAAGCTACATTCTTTGGATACTTGAAATAGTCATATGATAAAGATTGATCGGCACACAGAAAGCTTTACATGTTATCTTTTTTTATAGCGGGTTCACATACATTTGGAACAAACACAGAACCTCTACTGTCCCGTGTATGTAAAGAATCTCAAGAAAGAGGTGCAATTATCCAAGATTACCTTTTGTTAGCTGTTGAAGAAACAGAAATGAAATTCTATTCACCTTCACTCAGCAACACCTCAGTGATGAAAACAGCTGCAAGATCTAATTGAGTTCCAGTGGATCTTCATCTGCAGACAGATCAACACGCAGGAAAGTGATGCCCCTCTTACTCTGCATCTTGGTCACCATCCTGAAAGACAAAGTTCAAGGAATACTGAGGAATCAAGGCATTTGAGATGCTCTGATGGCTCTCAGCACTACTTCTTTCACACTCCAGCCCCAAAGTAGATAAACAGTACTAGTGCTATTTCTGGTGCTAGTGACATGCTACTAAAATAGACACAAAATACCTCTCTTTTAAAGTGAGCAGCAGACAGCTATTTGAAGAACCAGTATCAAAGTGAAAAAATTTGGCAGCCTTCTCCACCCTGAAAGGCATGAATCTACCCCATTTGATATGGCACAGAGTTTTTGCCTTTACCCAGAGCGTCAGCAACAGATGACAGCTGAGAAGTGATCAGGAAGCACCTAGCATGTGTTCTCCAAACAACATCCTGGCTGCCTTCCATGCGTATGGAGAGCTCAGTCAAATCTCATTGGTTTTAGCTAACAGCTAACAAGAAATTTCCTCACAATGTGAGGAATTCGCATCAGCAGCCAAGTGAAGACAGCTAGGATTAACCAGATGTCCACCAACTCAAATAAATCCACTCATCAGGATTTTGCAGAGAGTATAGACACTTTAATTTGCCTATTCAACAAATTGTGCTTTTATAATACAATTAGTTAGTTTCCACATAGCCATTCCATTGCCAGTTCTGTCTCTTTTAAATAGTGTAGACTTTTACTGTATAAATTCCTGATTTTTATTTTGCAAACAAAACCCTGGAAGACATGTTTAGGAATCACCTTGCAGTAGACAAAGGATAGCTATTAAGATGTACTAAACCAGTGAGAGAGCAGGCTGCTGGCAACAATTTATTTAAGTCAGGGCATTTTGGATGACTCAGTCTTCTATTAAATACTGAGCATGAACCATCAGAACAGATGCTGTTTGGCAGATATGTCTTACTGTAGTACTGTTCCAGGACTCACCTACTGAATGAGCATCATCTAGCAGACTGTTTTACAGCAGGTAACCAGCTCTATTTCAAACCAGATGAAAGCAATAGACTTAACCCACTCATCAATTCCAGTAGATTCCTCTCATCCACGCTGTACTCATACATTATCTGAATTATACCAAAACAAATCCTTTCAAGTCACCTAAACAACTACGCAGTTCTAGCCAGTACCTTGCTCCATAACAAACTGATTGATCATTTTCAATCAACAGCCAAAGGTATTGAACTCAAAAACATGAATTAAGAACTTTTTTTCTTACTTGGTACTCTAATCTACTCAACAGAATATAAAAAGCTCTGAAGCTGTCTCTATACAATTATTTCAGTTGTCTCACCTTACTTAATTCTTATTTTCTTCCATAACCACTTCTACTACCACTATTATTGCCATGAGTATGAAGAAGTTCTTGTGAGGACTAAGGCCCACACCTGTATTTAACTAAACGACTCTGCCACCCCAAACAGCTTAAAAGCTAGCTTAATTGCTCTTCAGAAGATATTGATGGAAGAGGAAATGTCTGGATTTAGTGCTTTTGTTCATTGGGAAGAGAAAGCAACATGAAGATCCATTTGCTCTTCTGCTATGTTGTCAGGCTTGAGCATTTTTTCAGCAGGCGGCAAAAAGATAGCTACTATCATCTTGCTGTTTTGATCCATACCTTGCCACCAAAGAAAAGTGAGGTCTGTGTTCACTTGCTTTCATTTATGAAAATGCCCTTCTCAAGGTAGGTGGAGGGTATAGGTTATCTTTTTCCTTTGTTTTGCTTGCGTGGCTGCCATGCTTCTATAACTGCTGCTGTGACAGTCCCAAAGTCAGCACAGTGTCATCTTGATGAGGATGAGATGAATTCCTGCAGAGTCCAGGAAGCTTTGGCTGTGTGCAATTGCATTTGAAGGGACTCCTGGGGTGAGGTTCTGGCTTCAAATGCTCTGACGAGGTGCTGACACAACACTGTCAACACACGGAGGGTGCACAACTGGCAGGAGCAGGCTGCAGTTGTTTGAAATGTACCCGCTCTAAACTCCATGAAAAAGGACACAATAGAAATGTTCAAGACTGTCATCAGTGATGGGACAGTGGCGTTTATGTCATCTTCACCACAGCCAAAATCAAACACTGCTGTGTAGCCCTTTCTCCCTGAAAACATGCCCAAGTCGTCATGCTGTTCTCACTGAAGTTTCTCAAGACAAACAATTTAACATTTAGAACAGTCATATACAAAATTAGACTCTATAGCATAACCTGAAGAAAAATAATGTAAATTAGATATTGTCTTTCATATGGAAAAAAAACCTACTGTGACAATTCTGATTGAGTGATTGAATGACTATTTTATAATGATACTTTATATGCTGTGCTTGTTAATTTAACAGCTTGTTTGCAATGGGTAGTTGTAAGTAATGTTGTAAATACATAACACATCAAGAGTGGATGTATTTTGCTGCATAATACAGAGAGGAATATTGTACTGCAAAAATGGGTAGTTATGTGTATTTTATCAGGCTACCATTTCATTAGCTAGATGAGACTTGGCCACTGGACATAAGAGCTTGCACTTATTACTCTTACTGTGGCACTCAAAAGAACAAAGTTTATTGTAAGATAAAAAGAACCACCTTCTTAAATCTTGTCTCTCTTGCATATACTCATTTGTGTTTCTGCTCATTATTGTTGCCAGAGGTATATCTTCTCTGATAATGGCGATAATAGGAGCCAGTTAGGACTAGCAAAGCTATTTTCTTGATGTATTAGCACTTCCATTTTAGAATAATCCTACTAGCATGATTCTGTAGTATTTACAATTTTTATAAGTACCGATTATATTTTCAAAGTCAAAGTGGGATAAAATTAGTGCATTGTACCCCATTGTTGCTGCTTTCTATAGTAGTCAGCCATACATATTGAACAATGCCATACAAGTGTAATTTCGAAAGGTAAGAGCTTGATTCTTTAAAAAACACTTACATGGGCAGTATGAGCTCTTGCTGAGGATCATCACCATGTGAATATTGTGTATACAGTCTACTTAATAAAGAAAACCTGAGTTACGTGTATAAACAGGGGAATGCAGGTGGAGTTCTGGCAAAAGAGTATTTTTTTTCACCACTGAAGTCCATTCAGCAGCCAAGAAAAATATATCTTATCATACTATTTGTACATTGTCAGGAAATAATATCTATATATCTAATTTACAAATGTTGATAGGCAGGTACTTTCAGCCACTGGCGAGGAGAGGGATTTGGGAAGAGAGTTTTCTATAAGGCTTGCTGGTCCATCTGGGAATGATGGATGACTTTCAGCAGCAAACATTTTCTAGCAAATGACAGTCCAAAACAGAGCCTTATAAAGTACTCATAGCTAATGTCAATAATTCTTTCTTTGCCAGTTTAAATATCCTTCTGAGTCTCTCATACCCTCACTGGTACAGTACACTGGCAAAATTAGCAAGCTAATGTCACCACTCCTTGTAGATAAACACGTGTAAAGTGTCAGGCATAAGGAGGAGATTACAGAACACATATTTCTAAGTACCACTTATGAATACAACACATGTAGCTCATGGAATTGTTGACATCATCTAGAGAGGAAAGCAAGACTTGCAACCACAGTGGATTATGTCATTAGCCAAACTGGAAAGTAATCATTCCTTACAGCTGCCAGAGTCTGTCTCTGCCCTGGAGCTCCTGTTTTCCTCAAGAATAATATATTACTAAATTAAGATAAACATTGTGAGAGTGAAAGTTCAACAAAATGTAATGTGACATGCACATCTTATGCATAAGCCTTTTGCAGGTTGGTGCATTTAATGGAGCCTCTCATCTTGTGCTTGCTTCAGAAGGAAATGTCATTAAGTATGGGAAAGAGGGTCAGGAGTATGGATGCAAACAGAGGATTTCCAAAATGCACATCATGACTGGGAGTGTGAATCAGTGAGGTTGCTGCAGTGACACGCAGAGGCTTTGGCTGGGATTAGGAGCCCAGAGAGGCAATGATATACACAGCTAGGGGCAGAGCATCCCTGCCACAGGGAGTTTACCATCAAATAATTCAGGCAATACACATAATTGGAAAATAGAAATTATAAAATCAGGAAGATATGTGCCTACAGTCATAATAGGCATCTGCATACCTTCCTGCCCCTCTCCCATAAAAACTTGTGCGCCAGCCATGACCCCAGGCCATTTGCACCAATCACTGCCTCAGCTGATGTGGCTTTTGAAGAAATGGCTGAAAGATGAGAGAGCTTTACAAATGAGTCCACTGAGTGTTATTTGTGTTAAAAAGAAATAGTGATGTCCATACAGTAAAGAGGAACAGGGTTGCAGGCTGGTGATTTCTAAGAGGCAAGGCAGCTGTTTGGTGACCTGAAGATGAGATGGATCGAAGGCGTAAGAGAGGAGGAATGAGCAGGACTGAGAGCTGCAAGTAATGAGCATGGCTAGGGCTGGCTTGTTCTCTGTGCATATCAAAGAGAGACAATGTCAGTTAAAGGACAAGAAAGATCACAGAGAAATAGGTGGTTGGATGCTAAATACTACTGTCTTGAAGGGATGAACTGGTAGGAGTTCTTGGTTAAGAGTACAGAAGAGAATCAGAAAACATCGCTTTTGGCCATGCTAAATCAAAGCTGAATATAAAGCATCTTAAAAAGAGATGATAGGCAGATAAGCTGAAATGCAGCTATGATGTAAGGAAATTATCCAGGAATGAAAATTCAGTTTTGCAATTTTCTAGCATAAAAATACTTTGAAGAGAGCTGCCTGCAATTTTTCCTCTTGGTTTGGTTTGGCTCAAGTCAAAAAGGCTATTTTTGCTTAAAGCTGTTAACAAGATGAGGTACTTGTCATAGAGGGAATGTAGAAAGTGAGAGGTCAGAAAGGAGAAGTGCTTTGTGGGAAAAGGGTGAAGGATGTAACCTTTGTAGGGATTAGGAGGTTTGATCCAGGGTTTGCTAAAGGCAGAGGAGAAAAAAGCCAAAGCAGCTGTTTTTCTGCATGCCTTTGCAGCTGAGTCAGGTTAAAGCTATGGAGAAGGATAGGCACGAGAAGGGAGGACACACTAGTCACACTAGTTGTGTCTGGGTAGGTGACAGGGTATGCAAGATGAATGTCAGGAAGGGATGTGGATAAAAACTGTGGGTCAGTGACACTCTGCTAAGCTGTGTCTGCAGTGTGAACAAAAACCCTGCAGAAGAAACACAAAAAGGATGATGTCTAAATGTTCGGTGTAGGGGAAGAGATGGCGTAGCTGGCACCAAGGATGGAGTGGGAGGAGAAGGTAGTGGGGACAGCAGAGTAACAGCCAAAGGGAGTGCCAATGGAGCAAGGCAGGGTTATAGTCTGTGGAGGGACAACAAGATGGCCAATCCACTCACTACCAAGAGTGACACTGTGGCACTCATATCCTACATTAAGCCCTGCGATGTGCAACACAAATGCAAAAAGCCATCTTATAAGGCTGTGATTGCAGCATCAAGCAACATTTGTGAGGAAGAGATCTATTCAGTCAGAGCTCTGTAAGCAGCATTCTCGGAGATTTTGAGACAACAGAGGAGAGTAAAAGTTATTGGGAAATCTACTGCAAAATGTTCAATGCCTTGATACTTCAGACCCTAACTCAAAATCTACAGATTTGATGGGCAATGAAGTCTCCCCTTCAACCTCCTTTTCTACAGACTAAACAGCCCTGGTTTCCTCAGCTGCTCGTTGTATGGTTTGATAGAATCATAGAATCTTTTAATTGGAAAAGACCTCTGAGAAGTTCAAGTTTCCCTGTTCATTGTTTCTGCCCAACTTTTAGCAGGCAAAGAAAAAGAGTACCTGAAATCTCTGAGGTCCATTATTAACTGGATGTGCTCCAATCCTTACTTCTTACCAGGCAGAACAATGCAATTTCTTCTGTCAATAGGTTCCCTAAAACCAAAGTGAATCATGTCACAAAATGGACTTTTTTTTTAATAAATTGAAGTACACTTTGTATCCACTCCGTCTGCAATGCTTTATAGACTATCTGTGTAACAGTACTTTCGCAGAAAAAAATGGGTGCTTTTGCTCACAGCCAAAATCATATTAAAAGCCACCAGAGGTTCGGATCAAGTATCTGTATTTAGCGTGCTTGGTTATGGATCAGGAGCAGACAAAATGTTACTCTCCTTATATCCAAGCACACTTTTGTTCCGAAGACAGATGTTTGCAGACGAGAACGCAGGTGAGATGTTCTCATATAAATGGAAGAGGCAACACACAGCTGATATGGCAGCAACTTAACCCATTTACCCTTTAACTTATTTGCAAACTGAAAATATGTTTTGACTGAAGTAACTTGACAGGTGCAAACAGATTTTTAGTACGTAGGAAATCTGGTTTGGTACAAAAACACTCTTTTGAGTTTACACTTATATTTAACCTTGTCTAAATACAGACCTCTGTAGTTAGTAATTATCCAGGCATTTCTCAAGGTTTCCCAGTCCTTCTTTCCAAGATTGCAAACATCTATTTGCAGAATTGAACATGTGCTTATGCTGCAGGTGTATCCAATACAATCTGGGGGTTGGACTAGGACATCCCACATGCAAAATACTTTGTATGTCCTACAGGAGATGCAGAATACACAAAAACTAGTCTCCTCCTCTCTGCTGTTTAGAGACTTCATGCAAACATCACTGTACAAACTTATCACTGCATAAAATTTTTCATCATAGCAGTGTGAAATTTATGAGAAATATCTTGTTTTGCATCTCACAATGTGTACAGCTACATCAGCATTATAAGCAGCTAAATGATTGGGAAGCCCAAACCACATTTTAAAAAAGAAGGCAGATGAAGGTGGAGCTTACCCATCACTGAACCATGCCTGAACTGTCCTCCCGTTGTCCTTCAAATTAGTGCAGTGGGTGAGATTAGCAGGACACCACATTTCCTATTATATTTTCAGCTGCAGCTGTTTGAAGCTTCTCAGAGACAATTCTGCAGATGAAACACTGCCGATGGAGTGGTTTGCAGTGTGCAGGTGAAGCGGCCAAACATTTGTACTGATTGCAACTCATGTGTGCAGTTTCTCACATTTAAGCCATTGCATGTGAATGATTCATTTCTCGCAGCTTGCGTACTTATCAAATATATATAGAAAACATTTCCTTCTGTACCATGGAGATATCAGCTCTTTTCGGATCCTGGTCGTGTAAAACAGCTATTGTTTTCCTTAGATGAATAAAACAAAACAATCCTCAGATTGTTCTCACAACCCAGACAAAGGTTTAGGCAGATGATATAACTGTAGTTAGAGGGTTTTTGAATTGTTTTTTTAAATTATTATTTTACTGGTCATTAGGGTTAGTTATTAGGATAAAATTTAGAGAAGAAAAGCCAATGTAAATTCTGACTTCCTGCCTTGAGCTTTATGGAAAATGACTTCCTTTTGCTGTAACATATATGGTTAACTGTATAGTAACAAGGAGGAACTGAAGAAGATATGATAAGTGACAAGTATTAACATGGTAAATCACGTGTATACAATTTCTATATGTTTTATAAAATGTTTCCTTTAGAAAAACAACCTACCACATAAGAAAAGGTTAACTGACAAAACATGACTAAGAGATGATTTCTACATGTGAAATGTGTTAATATTTTGCAAATATATTAATCTAAGCCATTATCACTATTTAATACATAGCCAGAAAGGATGCTATGAGAAGTTCCGCCTACCTTAAGTTTTGGCCAGAAAAATTTAATTTTACCAATAGGCCATGCATGTTTCAAAGTATGTCAATTATACTTAAGACACATTAATGCATTTTTAGAGTAATTTCTGTGTCAGCGAAATTATTGCCTGCCCCCTCCCCCTCTTCCCTTTTGCTGTCACATAGAACTATAACCAGCGCTCACATGGAAAAGCAATATTAGGAAACACATTAAAGATGATTTATCAGCTGGAAATAAGAAAGAGAGCCAAGAGCAGGTGATGAACTCTTCAGAACCACTGCATTAAGCTGAGACAGAAAAGGCTGTTCCATTATTTCAACTGACCTGAAATATATAATCAATTGGGACCAACTTCCATTCTCATTCACTTGAATCTAATTACATAGTATTTAAATAGCATTACTCCTGATTTCTACTTACACAAGTGATCATCAGAATTTGGCTTTTATTTGGCCCCATGGAAAATACGATAAAAGAGCCTTACAGAAACTGCAGCTCGCTACAGTTCCAGGTAGGCACTGCTCTCACTCTCTTGCAGAGGCTAAGTTTTACCTTACAGGCTTCACTGCTTGCAAACGGAGCAACGTGCTCTTTGGCAGAGTTGCTCACTCAAACAGGTAGCATTTACAGCTAAAAGGTAAAACCAACAACTCCCAAATCTCAAACATTTAAAAATCATACCAGGGACCGGTAAGCACACTGGATGAGCTTTTCTGCACTGCTTTAGCATGCTCAAGAAAAAGATGCTACCTAACAAGTAGTCTGCAAATCCTGTATCAGCTGCAGTTTCCAGATAGAAGCAAAACGCAGTCCCATGTAGAGCACATTACAGTATCTAATCTGGCAGTCACAATAGGCGATTGATGCAAGATTCTCTCCCAGCAGAAAAAGTATTTGACACAGGAGGTTACTTAGCAACATTTAGACATAGGGCTAAAATGACAATAGAATGGAGGTTTAATAAAGGACTACAAGAGGACCAAATTTCAAGACTAACCACAATAATGGAAGGGAGTGCAAATGGTATCTTTCCACATGGCCAAAACTACCGTGGGGGATTTACTCTTGGGGCAGATAGTCCAAATCTATTTTCTTGGAATCCAACTCAATTTGGTTGGCAGTGGCCGTGGCCCCCCAGCTATCCTAGTGAGCATTCTCCATCATCCTTTTAATCCACTCGGAGGTCATCCCCAGTGTCAGCAGCAGAGACAACCAGTGTTCACTCTGCACCATTTCAAAATCTCATGTCTCTTAACAGATTGCCCTTTCTGGGGAGTCTGGTGGTTAGGCTTATGCCAGTTGCTCAACCCAGCACTTCCCTCTTCTGTAACCTGTAGCTCACTAATGCAGGCAAATGTGCGCTTACACAGCGAGAGGGGATGTATCAAAGATAATATCTTTTAACAATTCTCTTTGTCAGAAGGGAAATCTGGGCATGGGTCTTCTACATTCAATGGCAAATCTTCCAAGCAGACTGCCCCTCGTACTCTAGTATTCACTGATCTCAGTATGGACCAGTTACATGGATGGCACAAGACTGGAATGCCACTGCAATCAATTATTTTAAAAGGAAGAAAAGGCATGAATCTGGTCTGCCACGGACTCTTTTGTACTGTATGCTGTGTAGCACTGCAGTAGGTTATATTACTTAACGGTCATTCATCTTTTAGGTAGAAAATACAAAATGGCCTCCCAAAAGGTAACAAAGCATTGCCTAAAGAAGAGATTTCTCAAAAGCTTTAAGAATCAGAGCTATTCAGAAGATGAGAAAGCATACATCTGCTGAGGGATGCTGCATCTCTTACCAATGTGCAATTCCTACACAGCAACCAAATTTAACATGCAAACTTCTGAATGTTTCCTCAACTTCAGCAGCTTAAACAGGCAGTTTAAAAGTCTGCTTTGCTTACTTGATGTGTTTGAATAATCATACTGAAAAAAGAATCCCTTTCACTTGAATAAGCAGCTGATAATTTTTCTGAAGTAAATACAGAAGGAACTTGAGCTCAAAAGGAGCTGTATGTGGTAATCAGTGCATTAGTCAGTGTAATGAGAAAATCATCTCTGTTTTCTGGGAGCATTAGATGATTGCATGATAGTGGCATTATACTTTATCAGCACTAAAACATCAACAAGGCATGTGCATGCAGGGACACAAGAGTTGTTCCCTTGCACACGCGGGCAGCGCCCGGCATGCCATGGCTCTTTCTGCTTCTGGAACATCTCACAAGTCAATTTGTCAGCCTCATTTTCCGACGCCGTGACTATTTATCTCACATGACTAGGTCTATAGAAAGGTCCCCAAAGAGGAGAGGCGCCTGCAGTGCGCTGGGGTCGGCTGGTGGGCCAACTCCCTGCGACAGCGTCCTCGCTGCCGTGCTGCGGCAGAGCGGCCGGACAAGCCTGGAGTGAAAAGGTCTGCTTTACCTAGGGGACCTGCTCCTCCTCCTCCCCATTTTTATACTACTGTGGGGTTAATAGCTATGTCGTGTGGGGTCAGGGAAGACATCTGTGTCTCAGATAATATGCTTACGGTGATTACCACACATAATTGACTGACCTTCCCTCATTCTTTTCCTGCTGCAGGCCATGGCTGATAGGGTGAGATGCTCCAGAGGAGTTTATTTTCCATCACACACTATTGTGCTGCTGAGCAAATATTTTAGCAAGCTTTGAATGAATCACCTTTCAGGCTTTGGGTTTGACAGCTAAAATATGAAGGCTGTGACCAATCTAATAATATTAGATTTTAAATCAGCTTTGGGAGAAAACATGGGAAAATCCTACTTAAAATCCATTTATAGATACCTAATAAAATCCTGTTTTGAGTGCTGAAGTCAACGTAAATTTCTGAGAATTCTGTTCTTTCTTTTGCCTCTCTGCAGGCTTCATCTCCTCACCTCGCCTGGAACATTTTAAGCTCTTGAGTGGGTTTGTCTCAAAAAGTATCTGCAAGCCAGGGTGCAATAAATAAATAAATATCTGAGCATTGCAGGAGCCAAGCTTCCAAATGGGAAATGCTAAGTCTAATTTAAGACCCTTCCTTCAAGAGCGAACATCAGAAACCCCTTATGGTTCCTGGGGCTATGTGATAGCAATAAAGGCTGTTCTGCATAAACATTTATTTTGTTTTATAGCTGACACAACTTGAAAAAAAACAACAACCCACTGTTCAACAGTAACATTTTCCCCTCTTTATTTTTACAGAAAAGCAAAATTCTCTTTTTTTTCCAATATACAGTTTCAAAAAGTGAGGAATTAATATAACAGGAGGGATTTTTTTTTTCCTACTGCCAAAAGAAAGCTTCATTTGTACCATCAAGATTTAAATTTCTAATACTGTTTTACTCTGGGTGTTTTATCCATCTGGAAATTAGTCTATCAGTCCATACACAATATACTTCCCCAGGAAGCAATCTTTTTCTAACATAGATACGTCCCAGGTTAGAGCGAGTGAGTAAAGCTTTGCACCACGAATACTCACCTCTATCAGCAAAACAGGTTGGTATGCAAAGATATCTATAGACACGCAAACACACACACATGCACACCTACCTTCTTCCTCCTTTTAAAACCTTTTGTCACATGGGAAATAACCTTTACCATGCACTACCAGTGAGCGTGTATGGCCTGCACTCTGGATTTCACACCGCAGCAATTTCCCTGTGACCTAATGGGCGGAATGATATGATACATTGAACAAATACATCTGTTCTTAGTCCTGCTGCTGAAAGCTAACATTTGTGCAAATGAATGTTCCATCACTGCAGCCAAAAAGTGTTTCCAACCCCAGTAGTTGCTCCACTTTCATTTGTCCAATGACATAATCTACGTTCCTAGCTACCATTTATCGAAATCCATTTGGAGCTGCTTTCAAACATTTAATATAATCCATCCTCCCCTCAAAATGCAGCAACAGCTTAACTAGGAAAAATATACATATTCTAAACGTATGGGTGATCTTTAGACAAATCTCAGCATCACTTCATAATTATATACTACAAGTTTTAATTAACTAAAGCTCTGAAAATCATAATGCCTTATTAAAATGCAATTAATCCTTTGATTAAAAAACAAAAAGCACAAGTATTTACAACAAAAACACAAGTAGAATAATTACAAATATCATGTACCCATTTCTTTTATTTGGGTGTCACTTATGATGTCTCACGTTCCCTTCATTAATTCAAATACACACATTATCTCAAATCCACAGCAGACTGAGTGACAGTGGCCACCAAACACACAGCACTATATCCTATTGATTTCTGCAAATCCTGAACAATGCCATTTGCATGCTTGTTTCTGTAATAATAAAGATATGCCATTCAGAATTAAAGCACCGGCCAGACTAGTGGCAACTAATTGTGTTGTGTGTAATGAGTGCAATTTCAATTTGATATAACCCTCAGCTTTTCTTACAGCACTCGCTAAGTACTTTCAAGTCTTTGTGGGGAAATAATTGATTTTTTTGTGCTGTGGGCACAAGAAAATTATTATGATCTTTTGAATAATGCCAAAGAAAGGACCATGAATGATTTAAATTGGTATATGAAGAAGGCTTCACTGTGGATTGCAGTTTGACTGACATCCTACTAATGTAGTATCTAGATTAGCAATTTTTAAGGAGGCAGCTAATATAAAACTGGTAAAACGGAAAACATTGCTAACAGGGATTGTGTATTTGTTATTCAGCGAGGAATAACAATATGGGGATTTAAGGCACGTCAGACAAACACTATACTATTACATAATTGCCCTTGCTCTTTTCTTTTATGGCACGTGTATTGAAGGGTATGTTTCAATTGATAAATTACACATTTAAAATATGTAGATACAATGGTGCGGTACTAGGTTATCGCAGCAGCTAAAGTCCATTGGATACATTGGTCTGTCACCACCATGTACAAAATTTTTTGTTTTGTCATATTGTGACGGGAAGGTTAGTAAACTTCCAAAATTATTCTCCCCAAGAATTGAGATAATTGCTTTTCCTTTCAGAGGAAGGAAATTTTTTTCCCTAAACTGCTGCCCCTACCAGGGCACCATCCTGCCCCCGTTACCTTTGCTCCGTAAGTTTTATTTAAGAATGAAAAGTCAGAAGCAGGTTTAAGCCATCTAAAGGACCCTAACCCACAATCAAGCAAATATCTGCCTGGATACAACTAATTGTAGATTGTTTCAAACTGAAATCAATCTATCTTTCTGCTTTCTGTTCCTTCTTAAATGACAAATGCATTTCATGTTGCAAAAGCTCTGTATAAATAAGGACATTGGACACATTCCACCTTAAAATGCATACCTTCCAAATCTTATTCTTCAGAGGAGGGAATGTTGTTAATTTAGTTGGTCATAACTAAATAGTTTCTAATCTGGAGCAGGAGTCTGCTGAGAATATTGGACAGTTTAAAGGTTAATCACCATCGCCTGGTTACACAAGTGAGGCAGAACTAATTCCTCCAAAGGCAAATGGCTTGCAGTTTTATCAGCAGTGCAGATTAGAAGTGTTAATATACAGAATAGAATGGATGCTCAAGGGCCAGTTTTCCCTTATCGGCAAACTTTGCAACAGAACTCAGCTACTGCACAACCTCTGCACTTTCTATAATAAGGCCCCTCATTTTGCCTCTCGAGCAGAACTATCAAACAATCCTCCCCAAACCACTGCCACCAAAATCAGGGTATTACAGACCACAGCTAATTGGAAGATCACTATAATGAAGTAAAAGATAAAATACTTTGGCTGCTGGCCTAAAATGTGGATCAGCACAACATAGGAAGCTATCTGGCTATGTCACATTCTGAGAGATTTACATAAACAATAAACTCAAACCAACTGCCCTCAAAAATACATCTTTGTTTACAGTAAATGCAACCTAAAGCGTTGGTTATAAAAAGTGGAGGGATTTACATATTCAGTATTTTATTAGCAGAGCAGACTCCCACCACTACACCAGATGCATGTAACCTGATGTGCATTTCTTAAGCACATGCTCTGCAAGAAAAATAGTGGTAGGATGTGTAAGTACACATTATAAAATATTTACATATTTATGCTGCTAAGTGTACACTAGAATATATTTACTACCACAGCACATCACAGCACACAGGCTCTTATTTAACTTTTCCAGGGCTGTTCCATGCTGCAGGTGTTTTTCCATCAGAAAAAGAAAGGAAAGGGGAAGATCCATCAGTGTCACATGCTATTTCCCAAATAAAACATGCTGACAGAAAATCCTACCTAAAAAGACAAGAAAAAGAAAAGGCACTTTGCGTAAATATGTCAAGGAGAAAAACGGGCAATTTTGCTCAACAAATAAGAAGAATAGTCAGTTCAGAGAAAAGCCATATTACGTATTACAGTAGTAATCTTTGTGTGAGAAACGTGGGGATAATGAACCTATGTTTTACAAACACTGGGCCCAAGCCTGCCCTTGCTGAATGAGTGGGGACTTCTGCCACTAAGTGCTGTGCGGTCCCAATGGGCTCTGTAGCTTCTTGTATCTCCAGCAAAGTTGTCCGTGCTGTCTCTCTGCACAGCTCCCAGGTCACCAGCACATCAAACCTTTACTTCATCCACCCTCCTACTCTATCTCACCTGGGCTCTGATTCAGGAAAGTAATTCAGGACAGCATGTACCTAAGTGCCATACATATGTAAGTTCAGCTCAACAGAGGGAAACAGAATGTCCTGGACTGGAAGGTTTTCTTAAAATAAAAGACAGATACTTTTAATATGAGGCAAGTATCTCTTTAACCAACCATAGAAAATCTAATTCTGTCCAAGGCTGTCACAAAGGAAGATTTTTTTATAAAGAAAAAACTTTTTCTTAGCCTTGAACCCCTAGAGGATGTGCACCATGTACCTTGGTCATGCTTTGCCAGGGAAGCAGCTAAAGTAACTCAAAAAGGAGATGTAGAAACTAGACCACTCGGTCTCAAATATTACCTGCCACGATAAATAGATTGGAAACTGGAACTGAAGAGCTATGAGATCTTGCTAAATAAAGACAGAAAACACTGTCTCACACACATGTAAATTTTGATTTTCTTTATGAATAGTTTATGTATATATATGAAAACATAACCCCAAGCAAATTAGGTGTAACACTGGTAGAATGATGAAATTGGCTGGATAGAAGGATTTGTGGTCAGGCAGTAGGTGTCTTATTTGTTATTTTGGAATATAAAAATACACTTGTCAAGTTTCACATTCAATCATAACTGTCTGTCATGAGAGCAAAGATATTCTCTAATCCTCACCATTCAGAACATAAAAATGCGTTGTTGTCATTATATCCTTTTGGTATGTTCCCCCTCTTCCCAAAGCTTGCGTAAGCTGTTGAGCTTTACAGTGTTACTTGAGAGTCTACAGCTCTGCAGAGACTATAAGGTGCATAGTTCCACTGGCCAAGAAGCCGTCTATCACTCAGGGTTGACAGTCTTGATCCCTTGAGGCACATCAGCTCATCTTCACTGACACAGAATCACACAAAAAGGGAGATAGTTCCTGTAATAAGGATAATAATTTAAGGGAGGGAAAAAAGTACAGAAAAATTATTTTCAAATAATAGAGTGGAGATGCTGAAGGCTGCTTATGAAACATCCTTTCACAAATAAACCACAGCTGAAGTTTGACTCTGGTCCTGTGATATAAATGGATGTAGGTACATTGCAGAGATCTGATCACAAGATGAAATTGAATACGGCTTCATCATCAAGTAGATTAGATAAAAACATTCACAACTACTGCCATGGGCAGAGCCAGAAACCATTAAGGACTCTAAAGGACTTGCAGATTGAGAATGTTGATACTGCAAGCTTGGAAAATCTCATTAAAAGTGAACACTTAAGACTAGCATTGACAATCCCCCTCCCTCATGTGGGTCTCACCCCATCAGATTTTATGAACTATGGAGTTGGTCTAACACACTCTTTCAGGCTGGCATAAAAAGCTTTCCAGAACCTCTGGCACTTTGTTCAGGTAACAAAGACATTTGACATCACTCCAGAAAATGATTCTGTTGTCCCCAGAAATTAAGATTATATACATCACTCTGACTGAGACAATCTTATTAAAAGCTCTTCTGAGGGAAAAGTTGCCAACTGTGTGATCAGACGACATTAGGATGATCTGTAAGTTATCAGACAGTAAGAGCAACCCATTGATCAAATGGGACATCCTCCAGGGGACACAAGAGACAAGCTGGTAGGTAGCAGAACATCTTCTGCTCTACAGAATCAACACATTTTCTCATAAAAACAAAACAAAAGCAAGCAAAATCAGAAAAAAACACCATGTGCAGAAAATGTGCGAACATCTGAGAAACATCTGATTGTGGTTATCTTACAGCATTCCTCATTATTTAAGCACAACAAAACCAACACAAATTCATCAATTCAGCAGTTTGATGCTTTGATGGGTTTCTTCTGGAGCTTTTCAAAACAGCCTCTATTTTTCTGTCTTTCCAATGCAAGGAAAAAAAGTAAATACAACACAGAATAAAAACACATGCTACAGATGAAGGTATTTGTTGATGACATTCAAATGTATCTTCTTTCTGTTTGTTTATGTTTGTGGTCAATATTGCCTCATTTGTGGGTAGTGATGCTGTTCATCAAGCACTAACATAGCTCTGGAGGGAATAATCATGATGTCGCAGGAGGCTGTCCAAAATGACCCATTAGAGTTTTTCTGTCTTCAACATTTCCAACTACAAGATTCATGGAAGCCAGTGATTTGAACCTAGTGATTCAGAACAGCAGGAGATACGGCTAGTTACAGTAGGCACAGAAAATAAAAGATTTGCTCTGTCTAGCCACATAGGTCCTTACACAATCCACATCATCAGAATACTTGAGTGCCTTTATTGTTTGCAAGCACTTACAGTCAGGAGGATTTGTTGTAGATAGGTTTGCACTTGGTCAGTGGCTTGTTTCACATATTTACTATGGGGAAATGTAAATGGCTAACATGGTCTCTAAAAGTTAATTTATATCATTAAAAAGAACAGATGGATTTTATTGGAAAAATAAAAGAAAAAGAAAATGTTTGAAAAATCAAGCAAGATGGATGCAAGAATTTACTATAATCTGGGCTGAGAGCAACCTAACTGAATTTTGCCACTGAACAGATATCTCATTTCATGTCTGCTTGCTCCTTGGCAAGGTTCAGAAATGTCCACAGGCTTCTGTCAGCTATTCTTTTGTTCAGACCTGAATAATTCAAAGGTAATCACCTTTTTCCTTTGCCCCTAGCACACTGCCTGAACAGCTTGAGTATCTCCTCATTCAACTCACAGGCTACTCTTTTATCAACAGTTTATTAGTGTCCTGCCCTGCCAAAACCCACTCCATTTTGTCTCAGATCACAGTGCTTGCATTTGTATTTTAAAGAAATCATGGTCATATTTTGAATACAGTCTCACTTCTTCTCATTATGTAGTTATCATAGAATCATAGAATCATAAGGTTGGAAAGGACCTACAAGATCACCTAGTCCAACCGTCCTCCCATTACCGTTGCTACCACAAGCTACTAAACCATATCTCGTAGCTCCTCATACAGATGCCTCTTGAACACTGCCAGGGACGGCAACTCCACCACCCCCCTGGGCAGGCCATTCCAGCGCCTGACCACTCTCTGAGAGAAAAAGGTTTTCCTTACGTCTAATCTAAACCTCCTCTAGTACAACTTGCGGCCATTTCCTCAGGCCCTGTTTGTTGCCTGGGAGAAGAGGCCAAAGCCCTCCTCATCACAACCTCCCTTCAGGAAGTTGTAGAGTGCAATGAGGTCTCCCCTGAGCCTCCTCTTCTCCAGACTGAACAATCCCAGCTCCCTCAGCTGCTCCTCATAAGACTTGTAAACTACCAGACTTGTTCTAGAGCTATTATGTTACTGGAAATACAGAGAAAGAGGAAGTACTAGACCTGAGTCCCTAATGACACTTTTTGCCACAGAATCCATGCATCTAACTCCCATTAGTCATCAGTTAGCAGATATTGTAAAGTTCCATAAACTCAAGGGGAGGCCAGGCAAGACTACAGAACTGAAACATATAGAGGGCTTTTAAATACTTGGGAACTACACCCCTTTCAGGAAATTGTTCAGTTGTTTGTAGCTGAGAGGTGGGAGAATGCTTAGAGGAAGGAACCAGATATGCAAGACTTGTTCTCTACTCTTCCCCATGTACCCCATTTTTGGCCATCACTGGGGCCAGGATATTGGGCTACACTGACCTTTGTTCAGAACCAGTGTGCCTCTTATGTTCTTATTATGTTCTTATGTTAAGCAGGAAAAGAATTTAACCTCGGGATAACACCCAGTTGTGCTTAAATTCAGCAGCAAAATTCCTTTTCACCTTATCATTTCTGATGTGGGAAATTAATTCCACTCCCCCACCCCAAAAAAAAAAAAAAAAAATAAAAGTAAGCATCAGCATATGAAGTTGTGCTGGCACCAGACATAAAAGATCAGTTTGCTGTCATTATAAGAACTAAGCATATTTTCTTCATCTGTGTGGATGGGGAATCTGTCACTTGGGTGAAATATGCCATGAAGGCATATTTCCCTCCCATCCCCCAAGAGAAGATTCAATATCAGTAATTCCTGATCCCGAAGCCCTGGGAGTTTTTAGGCAAAATAGTTCTGCTCATGGCTTTGCAACCTTCATCACAACTCTTTGGGTTTCTGAGATCTTTAGGTCCAGACTCTGCGCTTATCCAGCGTTCAACAGTGTAGTCGCTATTCTTATAGCAGTGTTGCTTTTTAAATATATATCTTCACATTATGCCATTTTATGAAGACATGATTTTGACGTTAATTGTCCAGACAGAACTTCAGCCTCTTCATCAGTGTAACCATTTGGAGAAGCATCACAAGTTACAGAAATACTTTAAATCTCTCAGTGGTTATTAACACAGTAAGAGAAACTACATAGATCTAATTGCAAGACAGGGATCGTAAGATTCTGATCATATGTTAAAATGGACATACAGATATCTACCCCCCCCAAAAAAAAAAAAAAAAAAAACACATCAGGAATTTTATTTCCTCTACAAATCACAGTTTGAAGCTGGAAAGCAATCATGCACAGTTACTTATTCAGGTAGCACTGTACAAGCTGAAGTGAAAGCAGATAAAACAGTACATAATAGCAGCAAAACAGAGGAGTCTTAATTCTAAGTGGTTCCAAGCTTGGCATAAGAATAAGGAAATTAGAACATGATGAATATTAATGTTTAGATTGCCTGTGCATCAGGAAGTAAAACATCTCAGAAAAGCTCTTCTGTGCATATCAACCTTTTATTCTTTGATCTTTTAGGTTAAGCGAACAATAGTCAAATAAATATACACATGGAGCTCAAAAAGACACTGTATTTCACAAAGACACACCTAGTGAGGGATTCTTTTGATTTTTAATTTTTTTTTAACCAGCACCATTCTTGTGCACAATTTCTTAATGCCTCATTTGTTATAAAAAATACTGGTCAATGAACAATGAATAACTAGATGCTTTTCATTGTATAGCCAAGGCTGAACTGTCTTTTTAGGTTTGTTTTCATTTCTGATGTATCTTAACTTAAATGCTTGCTTACACCAATACAGTCAATTCATTCAATTAATTTTAATTTCATAATCATTTATTCTTACTTTAATCATCATGATGCAAAAATTTACTATAGTAAATTGGAAACTGAAGTTTCACAGAAACTTCAAACGAATGAAACTGATGTGCTCTGTCTCAATGCATGTCTAACTTCAAGCCCATTGGTAGGACTGCTCATATTTCTGTGGAGTGCCTTCTGAAATGGAGGTAGCATTGTGTGTTGGTGGTGGAAACTGCTTAAGTTTTTGAAAGTCCAATACGTCTCTCACACTTCCATGAGAGAAAATGGAATATTTAAAGTTTATTGGAAGACATCAATATTATTTATGTAAAATCTATGGTCAAAACATACTAAAAATGTAAAGTTCGGAACAAATCATCTTTATCTTCTTTAGAAGGAAATACAGTGTTCAAATAAGCCCATATTCATCTACTATATTTCAGTTAAGGTTATTGATTAATTTAACACACTCCCCACACACTCCCATAGAATTATCACTGTAGCTCCTCATACAGATGCCTCTTGAACACTGCCAGGGACGGCAACTCCACCACCCCCCTGGGCAGGCCATTCCAGCGCCTGACCACTCTCTGAGAGAAAAAGGTTTTCCTTACGTCTAATCTAAACCTCCTCTAGTACAACTTGCGGCCATTTCCTCAGGCCCTGTTTGTTGCCTGGGAGAAGAGGCCAAAGCCCTCCTCCTCACAACTTCCCTTCAGGAAGCTGTAGAGTGCAATGAGGTCTCCCCTGAGCCTCCTCTTCTCCAGAATGAACAATCCCAGCTCCCTCAGCCGCTCCTCATATGATTTGTGCTCCAGACCCCTCACCAGTTTCATTGTCCTTCTCTGGACAAGTTCCAGGGCGTCAATGTCTCGTAGTGAAGGTCTCAAAACTGAACACAATACTCGTGGTGCAGCCTCAGAAGTGCTGAGTACAGGGGGATGATTACCTCCCTCCTCCTGCTGGCCACACTACTTCTAATGCAGGCCAGGATGGCATTGGCCCTCTTGGCCACCTGGGCACACTTCTTTATTTTTTATTTGCAGGAGTTTTTAGAAGTATTTTAAAAAAAGAAGAATGCTTTACCTGGAGCCAGGATGAAGAGCACGCATAGATAACAGCTCACTGAACATCATGCTATTGAGGAAGACTTACATGTTATGGAAAGGAATCAAGCATGGCAAGGCTTGCTCTGTGGCATAAAAGGTTGAGCCTTTTGTTATTCATGTTGGCAGCTGGGCTATGCAGTTAGATTTTGAGCTGTTGGAGGGTGCAAAGGAGAGCTGAACAATATCTTTGTAACCATTCCTTGTCTTTTTAATTCCATGGTGCAAGCTATTCTCTCAAACATGAACTTCATATGCCTTCATCATCCCTAATACAAAGTAGTCTGCCCAGTCACAAACTGTTACAGCATTGTAGGTTTGCAAAACAGTTTGTCCCACTGGGTTCTATACTCACCAACCAGTTTCCTGATGGTATTGAAGGTTGTTGATTTCAGAAGCTGTGTTGGCAATTTATCAACTGGGAGGGAATTGAGTGGGAGGTACCTTTATTCTTTCATTAGCAATGCTCAGGATAGTGCATGCTCAGTAACGTATGAGAGGGTAACTTGGTGCTGCCCACACCGCCTCTCATCATCGTGGTGACTGCATCACCCTAAGGGCCCTAAATGGCAGCCAGCTTGTGAAGAGGTTGCCTCCCTCCAATTTAAATGGTGCTCTGGTAATCAGTGAGAGTGCTTAACCTGAAGGAAGATCAAGAACTTGGACACAAAAATTCTTTCCCTCTGTAAGCAGGTGCCCAGAGACAATAAAAGACAAAAAGAAAACAAAAATCCATTTTGCAGAGTGAATGAAAGTATTTCTCAAATGGTTATCTACTTTATTATGTAGCTGTTTACCATTTTCTAGTATGAAGAGCCAATTAGTTTGGCTAATATCTACAGTGAAATTAATATACAAGCACCAAAAAACACCGCACTGAGATTTTGAACCAAGAACATGAAAGAAACCTTACCAAAGCTGGCAGTGCCAAACTGTGAAAGGTCTATCAGCCTTGATGTCCACTTCCATAGATTTGCACTTTACCCTTGCCATCTCTCTTATCAGATTCCTCTCCACAGCACGAGCACATGGCAGGCTGCCCCATTGTAGGGGCTGAGGATTCTCTCAGTGTCTGGGCTTGGGCTTTTTTCACCAGCATACCAAACACCTACAAGCTATTCAGCACATCAAAGAGCCACCAGGGGTGGACAGATGATAGGAAATGCAAAACAAAGCTGACCTAGAAGCTGCATGTGATCTCTGTGCAAGTATTGCTTCTTCCCACAATCAGACTTTGGGAATAAGATACTATGGCGACTTCCTTGACGCTAGCGAGCCATCTTAATTCATAAGAACAGAAGCAAACAAAATTTTAGCAGTCAGTTGTGATGAATTTCTTTGTAACATGTAAAACCTTTAATTCAAGTGCCTAGCATTTCCCATATATGGAAATGGATTGAGAGGAGGGAAAGGTAGGTAAGTGAGAGGGAGGTATAGGAAACTACAGCAATGTGTCACTAAGCATTTGGCATCTCTGTGCCCTGGCTAGCACAGCATAATTAAAAGATACTACATTTCTATACATTTCTATCCCACCAGTGCAAAATTCAAAACAATAAATGGCTTTTTCTTAGCACCAGACTGTCTTTCTCATCCTCTTGCTTATTCCCACCTATGAAATTCTGCTTGAGTTCATCTTTACCTTGACCTTGCTTCTGCTGAAATCCTTGTTCATGTCTTAATCACTTCTCATCTTGAATTGTGCAATTCCTTCTTCTATGGTCTGTCTAAATCCCAACTCTCTCTAAATGTCAAGAGGTCCAGAATGGTGCAGTCAGATTATTTTCTTGCTCCATGCATGGATAAACAATATGATAGAAGATGTGTTTATGTAGTAAAATTGAGAAAATGCAATAGAAGTGCAAGGTGATTGTGTATAGAAGAAGAATGGCAGAAAACATGCACAGCAGCCAAAAACTCGCTAGTATTCTCAGACTCTGTGACAGAGGAACACCTACGCACACATCAGCAGTAAAATATTTGTTTGATAAAATATAAATTGTAGCAAGACCATAAAACCTGGAAACCCCAGACTTCTCTGCGGACAACAGACATCTACTAAAGTGCATTTGCCATCCAAAACAACAGCATATACTTGGTATCAAAATAATCTGCAAGATCGTCAAAAGCACAATGGGTTTACTACATAGACTGTTCTCAGCAGGGAAGGAGACTGCCGACTCTTGACTGTTCAGCCAAAAGCTACCGTGCTGCATTTCGTTAACTATGAAGAACATATAGAAAGAAGTTGCTCACCAGTCCTTTTAGGAAACCAGCAAATATCTGAAACTACCAGTTTCCTTTACTGCTGATATCATTATCCTGGTCATGCAAGTCCTTACTGCCACTCATTTTGCCACCAAAACTTTGTTGTGTTAGTTGAGCCATCTACTTTGTAACATGCAACGTGGCAACATAAACAGTTTGTGGACCAAATGCTCATTTTTTCCAAGCTCTAGCAGATTTAACAGAGAAATGAAAGCAGCATTAGAAGTTACAACAGAGGTGCCCTGTATTAGACGGTGTTGCTTTGTAAGCGATGCAGGAGTTTAAAAATCAAATGCTTCATGAAGATTTGTTATATCACCCTACTTTTCTGAAAATTGTATGAATTGCTCCTTAATGAATGAGTAATAAAGCATGTAGAGGTTAAGAAATTCCAGGATCCTGTAGCATTGTATGAAATTAAAGAGTCATTATGGCTCCTTGACCTCTCTGAAGAGCTGGCTAGCATTACCTAGAGTATCTATAGTAGATCAAGTTTTTATCTGATATTTATTACTCTACTCCCAACAGCAGAACTACTATGGGAGTAAGCAAAACAGCAGCCTTCTTTTCTTAAATCATCCTACCTCTTACAATCATTTCTAGTGATAGTAACCCAATATACCTTTACTAAGCAAAAATAAAATAAAACAAAATAATAAAAGAAAAGAAAATAGTGACTTACTTCATGAATGGGAAAGGTCATTTCAGATGCCTCAACCACTGATACTATATACTCAAAAATCATATTTAGCTGTGAGCTGATTTTTCTCACCTGAACAGCAATTAAAATTTAAGTAATAAATCCCCCCCCCAAAAAAAAACAACACATCTCAAGAATGCTTGCATTGCAAATTAATGGCCGATGACTAAAATATCTTATCTTAATAGTTCTGAAAGTTTAAAATAATTTTTCCACGTTATTGTCTAAAACTGGCCATTCTGAGAAAAGAAATAAATAGAAATTTCTAAAGGGACAATTTTAGGGGTTACTCATAAATTCAAAAATGATGGAGATGCACCTTTTCTGGGAAAAAAAAAAAAAAAAAGCACTTATTTCTACCTTTGCTCTTCAGTTTGCTAAAAAAATGAAAAATAAAGAAAAAAAATTCAGCCATCTGCAGCTATTTGTACAAAACCCTCTGCAAAGCAGTTTTTGCCCACCTGTAGCTGCTCCTTCGGACAGCATTCATAGGGCTGGAATTGTATGGTCACCTTATTGCCGAAGATGAAGCTGAGCACCCTGCAGCTTCATTCTGGTTACGTGACTGTTCAGACCAATTTTCGATTATTTCAGGTGCAAGTTTTAACATGTGCAGTAACCCTCCTACTTTGTTTCCTCTTCTCATTTCCATATGAAGACTTGTATTAGATGCCCGGAGGCATTTTGCAAATGCAAGGATTTTCAATTACCCATCCTTCTGACAAGCATCATGCCCTCTTTGTACAGCAGCTTTAGATACATGAATGGAGTGTTGTGTGTCATTGTTACTAGCAATGAATAATTGTAATAACTGTTCCTACCCTACAGAATGCTGAGAACCATCCACCTCTTCCCTCGAGTCAGCTCTGCTTTCCCTTCCTAGATATTGCTGCGTGTCTGTGGTGCCAGCTGCGGACAGGTATTTTTTAAACAGCAGTTTTGCATCAGTTAGGATGCATTCCGTCAGCATTATTCCTACTTGTGCAAATGGAAAACCAAACTATGGAGCCAACAATATCTGAGGGATTAATATGATTTCTCATTAATGAGAACTCCGTAGCCTTTGGTATGGGATATATTTAGCCTGTTTGTTCTCTCTCTCTCTCTCTCTCTCTTTTTTTTTTTTTTTTTTTTTTTTGTGAAGTATATTCTACATGCTGTGATTTCTGGCCTATTGATTAATGGGTCTTTCCACCACAAACAATCTTAATCTTTCTTAATTGCCTTAATGGCATGGCCTCTCTTTTATACTCTCTGCCCACTATGTTGTTGTTGCAAATGCTTTTGTATCTTAACTTCATGACTATACTAAGGACTTAAAGGAGACTGACTGTGAAGTCTATTGTTGCTCTTGTTCCTTCCATTCTTTAAATTTCTGCTTCAGGCTCCTAATTTATGTAGGTAATTTAAAAAAAATGTAATTGTATAAATATGCATAAAGTAAAAAAAAAAACAATTGTCCTAAAGTTATCAATAAATTACTCCTTCTTTTAAAACAACAATATATACATAATTCATAATACTGTTCTTTTAGTTCCAGAGATCTACCATGCAGACTAACACATTTATGCAGCCTGCTACTCACATCTGAAATACTGAGGTATGTAGCTAGTGTTCAGAAAGGGTTGTGCAAATCTCCATTCTAGAGACTGCAGAAGACTTGGGTAAGTCTGCTCTGGAAGTGTCTGTGACATAAAATAAAAAGATAGAGAGACCAAAAGTGGATCACTGGTTTGTGCCTGTGGTGTTTCCCAAGGCTTATTTTGAAACAAAGGAGAAGGTGAAATGAGGAACTATTATTTTCTTATACAGAATCTGTATAAGTTTCAGTTAAATTGAAAGATGTCTAGATCAACAGTGTTTGTTGATCACTGTGGGGTTAAACAGAAAGCAGAAGGCAGACCAAGGAAATGGTGACCTTAGACTTGCCCAGTCAGTTTACTGGTTTCATTTCCAAACTGTTCTTTCTCTCCCTGAGGAGGTGAAATCCCAACAGAAGAACACAAACCCCAGTTGTCATCACCGTGCATATTGTTTCATGCGCAGCGCCTGATTTATAGGCACAGTAGCACTCAGGATTTGGTCCATGGGCTAAATGACATATCTACATGCGAGAATAATTGCTAGAAAACGTGCTATTAACATCCATAAGTAACCCGGATCACAAAAATACTTGCCTACAACCTCTACCAAAGGTACAAGTTTTTGAGAATGTTACCAGGCAAGAAAGTAAAAGTTTAGGAAAGATTTCATTTAAGTGACAACAGCTGCTAGTACCAAAGTTATTTATTTGCCTGACTGTAAGTTATTCCCAGCTACTTCCAAATCTAGATCCAGTCTAGAGCTAGCTGTGCAAAATCAAAGGCAAAACTGTGAAGGCAGCAACATCTATGGAAATAATTTCACTCCTCTCAGAAGGGAGAAGGTAATGCACAGTAATTGCAATACCCACAAACAGCAAATCTTTAAAACTGTCAGTAGTCCAGAAATGTGTCACTTAGACCACTGTAATTATGGGAAAAAAGGTGACATTCGGGGCTGGAAAAAGAAACATGCTTGTGGTAGAGTCTTTTTATAGGAAAATGTCACCTGTTTAAAAGCCGATCAGAATTTTGGCAAGTTAGAAATAATCATGGCTGACATTACTTGGCAAAGAGCAGATGAAAAGATCAAAACTAGAAAACAGATAAAAGCAATCTGGCCCATACTTCCATCTTTCAATTTACAATGGCAGCAGCAATGTCAAACACTCCCAGTACTGACAACCGATGTGGTATGAGCAGGTATGAAAGAAGAGGGAGAGTGCCCAGGATTGATAACAAAAAAAAACATGTTGGCAATTTGAGGAAGAGAGCAATGCGCTGCACCCAATTAGAAGTATATGTGCATAATATATTATTTGCTTAGTTTTGCTGAAAAATTTTTAGCAGCTAAAATTTACTAAAATTTACAGCTATTCTTCATTCTTTCATCTATCATGTATGCATCACATAAATGGAAGCAACTGTGAAAAACAACTAAATCCTGCCATCATAAAACCTGCCTAACACTGGGGCCAAATCTAAGCTGGAAGTTTGACTAAAAATGCTGATTTCAAATTTCTATCTAAATTGCAGTTTTGAGAGATGTTTTCTGTACACTGCTCCGTAGGGTGTCTTTTCTTGTTGATTTTGCAAGGCAGAATAAAAAGGAATATTCTTAAATGAGTTCTGATCCACACAACTCCAATATTTCACTTTGCACTGTTGCCCAGGTTAAGCTCTGAACATTTATTGCTAACACTGAAACAAGAGGTTCAGAGCTCTGGTAGCCAATGTCAGGAAAATGCAGTTTTCCCAGTGACGAGGACTGACAATCAGAAGGAGGCCAAAAGGACAAAGTATTTTAATGAGGTCTCACTTATGTTCCTACAAGATTTGCACTCAGTTCTGGTATTTTGTTTTTAGATACTTGGCAATGTCATAACAGTACCAAGCTGACGCTTGGTGCACAGACCCTCAGTTGACTTACAGACTCTGCCTTTTGAGTGTAGTTTAATACTCATTTGTCAACTTTATGAAAGCAATCTTAATGTCTGACTGTAGATGCCACATCTGTTCTGGCAAGGGAAAAGGTTGCTGCCTTCTTAGTCTGAGTATTTCTGAAATATTTGGAAAGCCTTTCGGTAGGAGAGTCCACTGGTCCATTAAGGGAAGAAGAGAAATTTGAAGTCTGACTTACTTCCTTTTTTTTTTTTTCCTGGCCTCTTGGAAACTTATTCTATGCACATCTTCAAAGTTGGAACATGCGAGACCTGAAGTTTTAGGTTAGTGTTGAAAGCCTTCAGTCTGGTGTAAAACAGAGGGTGTGGAACAAAAGCAGAAAAGTTTGTAGAAAGCTCTGCTGCATAGATATGTTACCTTTAGCTCTCAGTCTGCGTTAGCCTTTCTCTGTTTGCTGGCCTCGTATCTCAGTTATTGTAACCTTTTCTTGTCCAACTCCTCCCTCACTCAAATCTGTATAAAGGCTATCATTAAAAGCTCCAGTTCAGCAGGGTACATGGGTGCACACATGGCTTTCACTATAAGTCATCCGCTTGATTTCTATGAAGTTATTCAGGTACTTACATTCAAGTGTATTCTTGAAAACATTCTGAATTGATCCCTCAGTCAATTTTCTTTTTCCTCCTAATCCATGTCATGGACGGTTTTTCGGTTTTTCCTTTAGCTCCCTGACTCTTACCACATGCCCCTTAAATGCATCATCCCCATCGACAGCTCTCTCATAAAATCTCTACATACTCACCAGCATTTCTCTTCTCATTTTCTTTTACTTATTCTCCCTGAATTCACTCTCTTGCCTAATGTCATACTGCTGCCTTGACTCGATTCTCCTCCTCTGGCTCTTAAGTAGCATATGAGCTTTTCCTATTTTGGAAACAGTGTCCCTGGCCTCTGCCTACACTCAAGTAGCCTTTGAGCCCTTTTCGTCCATCATTATTATTTTCCACACTCCAGTTCTTCATAAAAAGGGAAGAAGAAAATAGAAACAACATGATGCAGGAGTGTATCAGAAGAGCCAAGACTCTTCAGAAAATTAAATGATATTAACTCTATACTTAGAATTAATTAGTGTACTCAAATCATCAGTATTTTTCAGTCTATTTAGAATTAGGTTTTGATAACATAGATGGTGAAACAGGAAATATCAGCCCACTTGCGAATAATAACATCTATGCTCTATGCCTGACTCCAAGATCTGGAGTCCCCAGCCTCCTCAGAATGAACCCCAAAATGACAGAAGCTAAACATGTGCCATGAAATGCAGCAAAAACAGGTGAAAGAAGAGAGAACAGAGGTTCTTCAAGAGAGATTTCTTCATTTCTGGCTACATGAAGACTCTTTGCCTGAGGATACTTCTGCACTGAAGACTGCAGTGCTATGGAGCAGCGTGCCAGCTTTGCTCTTGGAAGCAGTCCAGCCCCAGGAAATCCAAGTCCCAAGTGGCCAAGATCATACTGCTGTGAGTTAGATTCTGTGCCGTACCCAAGCTAGGTGCAATATCTCTAGGCTCTGTAGTGTAGCCATACACCATGGAGGGACAGATACTTTTGATCTGGTAGAGGGAATAGTAAATAAAGTAAACAAATTTTCCCCTTTTGACAATTCATGCACTGCACAAAAGCAGACCACTGCAATGAATTTAAATATAAATGGAGTAAAGAAGGGCTTCACTGCAGTCCTGCGATCCATTAGGCACGTAATCTGCTAGGTACAGTTAAATCTCTGTCTCCTGCATGTTTGAACAAGGAGGTGTCTAGAACTGACTGCAGCCTGTTCGGATGCCTACCTGTGCTTATCCAGGAACCCTTAGAGGACTTCACAAGAGGATATTCCTGTTGGCCAAGGAATTCTTATGCATAAGCTGTCTGCATACCCTCGTTGATGATTGTAAGCTTTTATGCTCAAGAATTTCTGATCATTTATATCAAAAAGTTGTAACATTAACTTTGCAGGAAATAACCTGCTGGAAAAATGACTTGCACTGGAGTCTAACTATGCTTGCTAATTTGTGTACCAGCTGCATGAGCAGCACAATATGGAGTCCAGTGAAGGCTAATTTCTCTTGCCAAAAAAGTATGGATGCTTAGTGACAGCCTTTCTAGCCCATACAAGATTCTTCAGAAATTTCAGCCTAATCCTTTAAAACAATATTTCACAACAACAAAAAAAAAAAGCTCAAAGCATTTTACTTCCAGCAGGACTGAATAATGTGTTGTGTGAAAACCGTGTACTAAATCTGTCCATCTATTTTCTCTGCGAAGCATTTGCTAATCGTGCTGTTAAAGGGGATGAACATAATTTGGAATATAAAAAATTGTTTTTGCAATGACAAATTTTAATATTAAAACACATACAATGACTTTTAGATTAAACTTTTCTGATATACTGAATACAAAAACTAAATAACTAATCCACAGAGAGCAGGAGGTGGACTCGGCAGCTGAGTAAGATTACAGTGTCAGGATGTGCTGCAAAGGACACAGTGAAATGCAATCTCAGATTTCTTAATAATTTTTTACCATATATTGGTTAGTCAAAAACACATGGCATATAAACCAGAAAAAAAGTGTTCAGTGTTCATGTCAAAATCTTCTGATAAGCCCTACATGTGTGCAGCACTGACTCTTGTAACAATCACTTGGATAGTTGGCTTGGAAAGCAACACTTCACAACTGTGTAGTTTTATCCTTCAGAGACTGACAGGAGTAGACACCATTGTGCAAACTGTATTTCATTCCATACATCGTAAATTCAACACATTTCATACGTTTCATTCATTCATAGCAAAGCTTAGGTGCTTTTATAATTTGATTTGTATTTGTGAGGGATGAATTACTCTTCAAGAAGAGGTGGTCGATCACAGAACAAATAGAACCTAATAATCTTTAATCACAGGTGCAAATTCCTTGCATAATTCCTAAGACAAAAGATTTGGCACAAGTTTTTAACCATTTTTCACTGTTATTTTGAAAGCGGAAGGTAAAAATAGATACAGCGCTACAGAAAGTAATTTATGTCAAAACAATATTTATTATAACTGGATCTGTTATATCTCTATGCAAATGAGGAAAGATTACAATGAACAATTTATTTGGGACATAATATATAGCAAGCAATAGGAATTTGCCAATGCATTCAAATTAATATATATGCATATGCATGCTCCCATATAGAGTTGGTATTCTTATACACACACTGCTGTGTTCATCCACATCCACACATAAATGGAAGCATTCCTGAATACAGCTGTATATGTACATATACTGGAGGGAGAAGCACACACATGCAACATGTGAACCATTCCACAGAGCAAACTCATCCTGAAAACAATCTACTTGTGAGATTCTGTTTTTCAAATATAATACCTCCATCCTGTATACATACAAATGTGGATGTACACACAGCTCAAGTGTCATTTTCTTTTACCCATTTCAACAAAGAATCCTTTTTTAGTCTGTGATCTGTTTAATAAATATTTAAAGTTCTTCTCTTGCCTTAGCCACATATACATGCAGTGGAACAAAGCTGATTTGATTTGTTAGTAATGATTTGTAGGCGAATTATTTCATAAACTGTTCAGTCGTATTTTACAAGAATTTTTCAACAGTCTCTCAAAAATGTTAAAACAGAAAAGGCTGAGGATTTATATTTTAAGATATTTATGATTTTTTTAACAAGTTATATTTCACAGGCTATATTAAAATTATTCTCATAGCTGAAAAATGTCAAAGTTATTTGGGTAATAAACAGCCCTTTATACAAAATATCCCAACCTTTTAAAAAAATGAATCAAAAGCATTTTGCCTCATTAAAAAGCACCCTTCTAATGACTGCTCTCTGTAGTACTAAAGCATCCATCAAGACTTAAGAAAACTTGAGAAGTTGCCTGCAACAATCTTTGTAATTATCAAATGGTTCAAGAGACGAAGCATTACATTAGCTGTAATAGCATATATATTCCATCTATGTAACAGGTTTTTCTCTCAAGTGAGCAAACAGAATTAATTACCTTCACCACAAGAGTAAACCTAGATCCCAAATTTTAAAGATGCCATGAAGAGGTTACATGTTACTTGAATGACTCACATTCTAAAAATACTGATACATTATTTATTCTCCCCAGGAACAGAAAGTGAGAATTTCTGTACAAACAGATGCCTCTGTAAAAAAGCAAGGCTTCCAGTACTTAGCGTATCTATAGCTCAGCACATTTTTAACCTTAACTACTATTTCCTTCCTTAGGCACCTACGTGTGGAAAACAGATTAAAGAAGGCAGAAGATAATGGAATCAATCCTGTAATGCTAGCAGGATGGGGCCAAACTTGTTAGCTTAAAGAAGGAGACACTTGGCATTTTTCGTGTGCCTGTTTAATATGAACACTTCTTCAGCTTTGAATAAAACCTGTTTGAGGAATTTCTGAGACCAGTATTTTCCATGTATTTTTTTCCCAAATGGGCATAGGAGCTATTGGATTGCCAAAGTAGACTGAGACAGAAAATGAAATGTTATTCACCAGCCCAACCCAGAAAGAACAGGCATCAGACTGTGGAAACTCTAATCTCTAAGAAACTGTCAGTGTCCACTTATAGACACTTACCTGCGCAAAACGTGTGGGAAAAAATCTTTTAGAGAGTGGACTTGCGTCCTATTAGAGTGTGCCACCTCCAACTATCACGCTACGAAACACACTGAAGACTGCACAGGGAAGAAGGTAAAACAAGAGTGGATTAAACTGTACGCTCTTGCAGGCTTTGCCATGAGGACACATTGTCTGAGCAGCAGGTTTAGAAACAATTCTGCTCACTGGCTTGTTCATTTCTGCGTGTGACACGCTCACAGCAGTCACAATCAGTGTATGCACCGGGTGACCGATGTGCCAGATAAAGCGGCACAGTAAAACGGAGACATCAGGCTTTATGTTTATTGTAATGAAATAAAATGGAAATGTACTGCAGCATTTTTAATCACTTGAAATTATCATTTGTCTTCCTCACTGAAATAGCACAACAGATAATTGATCTTCTGAATCAAAATAGCGCAACCCCCAGCAGTATTTTTGTGCTAATTCATGAGGGCTTTTTTAATGAATTTGGGAAGCTATCTATATACCTACACAAAGGTCTTATTTTACTATTAACTACAGTAATTTTATACTGGAACCCTAATATTAGAGTGCAATTTAGTTGAAACTGTTGAACTTTTGAACTGTTAAGAATACAAATATAGCAATAATAATGAAGAACCCAAACACTCAACAGCAGAAGCAAACTAATAATCAGCAACACTTTTACGTCAAATAAGCTACCAGGGAATTAATAATTCCTCCTCTCTCACAGTAACACAGCTGGTATTTCAAGACATTTCCACTCGGTGGAAACAATCTGGTGCATATTCTAACCCCCGATCCAAGTGGGCATCTTGTCAGGGCAAAGGCACGTCCCGTGGTGTCCCCATACGCTTCCTGCCCCCCAGCACACCAAGGTGCATGTCTCCAGCCCTGCTGGGAGGTAGGCAAACAGCAAACCTCCCCAGCGTGCTGCCCCTGACAGAAGGTTTCTCTTGCAGATAGGTTTGGCGAGCTGGGCCTTGCGGCTACACCTGTATCAACAACAATGCAAGCGTCATTATCTTACCTTAATGAACTTAATCTTTAATTTCACAGCTTGGCCCTTGTGCTCAGGCTCCTAACAAAGGAGCTGAACTGTTTTAGTCCATATGACCACCCTTCCTCCAACAGCTGTGGAAACTTTAGCCATGACAAGGATTTTTGCCCCTTGTGAAACTGTCAAAAGCAATAAATATTTTTCTTTTTTTCCATCATTAGACTCTCCTAAGAATGCCTCTTCATTGTCCACTGTAATTCCCAGAGCTCGCTGGGCAGAAGCTTTATTGTCCACAATGAGTCCTGAAGTGTGAACAATACGGGGAACGCAGCGGCACTTTCTCGAGGGTGTAGCCGCCAGGAATGCGGCGCTTCCCCATAGACAGCTCCGCCAAAAGAGCACTTGTGTTTTTTAACACGGGCCTTTCAGAAGGATGCTCGAGTTGCGGCATTGTGGCCCACTGTAAATAGATGCACTCGCCAGAATGGAGCTTCGTCATCCCTAATTAGGGAAGTAACTCCAGAGAGACAGAATGTCACTTGCAAGACTGGACGCATTGTTGGGTTTGTGCGCGTCCCCACAATGTGAGGTAATTGGAGTTGTACCTTTTAGAAAGCTGCTAATTTCGCATAGGAAGTGCTAACAAGACCTTTGTGTGCCATGTTTTCCTTCTTCCTTTTTAAGGAAGTTACAGCGCTCGAGTACTGGGAATGGCTGGGCCAAGGCCCGGCGAAGGAGGCTGCGGTAATGAACCACTTCAGCCCGCGGTTAGAAAAAGGAGGCCTAATTTTCAGGCCTGAGAATACTAGGCCTGACAAAGGGTTCTGTTTAAGCTTATTATACAGGACATTCTTAGTGCCTACACAGCTTTCCTCGAAATGACCCTCTCCAAATAAGTGCATCAAGTTTGAGCAAATAGAAACATGCAACTTTCAAGGCTTAGGGTTATAGTTTTCTTTACAAAGCCATTTATATAATGTAAGCTTGCAATTAGCATGGAACGGAGCAACAAGATCTAGCTAGGAAAGTTCCTTGAACAAAGGACAGAAATTAGGGGAATAAGTAACAGTTAAATATCAGCTTCGGATAGCGAGCTGAAAAGGCCTTTCAAATAAGCTGCAGATACAGAAAAATAAAATAATTTTGCCTCAAATCTCTCGCTCTGCAAAGTTTGGCTTTTAAATGGCTGACTGATTAATTCCACTAATTTTAAATTATCCTGATAGAATGGATCTGGGTTAAAAAAAATAACTGAAAAGCCTTTCAGCTTTTAAGCCTGACAATATCATCAAAACGTCTGTAGGAATTACACATAAAAATTCAAACTGTAATGAAACAAATTACTACTTGTAGCATGAAAAAAGTCTGCAAAAGCTTTTTATAGACTTGAAATGCAGAAGTTATATAAACTACTCGGTGAAAAGAATTAGAAAATGACCTTTGCAGATCAGGGCAAAAATGAACAGTCTTCAGGAAAAAAAAAAATCACTGTTAACAATGGCTTTTAATGCCATTTTGCTTCACTCATTTATCTAATAATCATGGCAAGGTTAGGGTAAACAATGAACAGTATGTTTTCACATATTCCACCTTTAGTGTCCTCCATATGAATTTCTAAAACACTTAAGAGAATAGATACATAAACCTGTGACCTTCGAATGAGCTTTTTGCTACTTTCAACATTTTGAATAAAAAAGGTCAGAAAATTGAACCACTTTTGCACAGTAATGAATTCCATTCTGTTGGGTAAACAAAGCTAAATTTTAAAACACAGACCTGACATCTCTATAGCTCAAGAAGCTTTCCTCTCTTTCTAGTGCGAGGGGTGGGAGCTGTGGGATGCAAGCACTCTGCCACCGCCTAAATAATTACTGCATACACCAAAGGGAGGAGGAGGAGGAGACAAAAATATTTGGTTTCATTCGGCGAGCAGCCCTGATTTCCAAGGCAAGTACAACACAAATGTCCAATTTTTAAGACTTTTTTTTTTTCCTTTTTCCCCCCCAGTGAATAATTGATCCGGTCTGCACAAAAAGAAGGCAGTGCTACCATTTTAGAGCCAGTTCTTACTGACAAGAGCCGTGAGGGCCTCCAAAAGTTACTTCAATTTCCGCCGGGCCTTTGTCCATGAGTTGTCCTGGCTGAAAGGCCCAGTTAGGTATTGTTGCAAAAAAAGTCTGCACCCACATTTATTCCCCTCTAATTCATACTCTGCATTGTGAAGTTTTGCTATTCAGGGGCTGATTGGACAACAGCCCGAAGAATGGCCCCAGTGATTAGTCTCCCAGCATGGGTCTGGATTGTGGGTATAAACCTTGAGCTGGAGCTTGAATTCACTGCTGCTTTCTGTTTCCTCCGCGCGCCTCCCGCTCCCCATATTTTCTGCACCCGTTGCTGCAGGTAACACATTCCTTCATACCAGGAAACAGCGTCCGTGTAATTAGCCTGCACAGTAGTGTGCGAACCCTTGAAAGTCCAAGGGTTGTGCCCCTGGAAGCAATTTCACTTCGGCATTTACAGGGACTTGCAGGTTTTCGTTCAGGGTGGGATAATACAAAACCCCCGGTATTGTCATTAGGGGGTATTCATTCCGCCAGACAAAGGCACCTTCTCTAGTGTCCCCCCGGGGGCACAAAGGGGTGAGTCTGGACACAGATTTGTTTGTTTAGAAGCGGAGTTACGCTGGGCCCAGCCCCTCGAAGTCCCCAACCGCTGCCTCCAGCCCCATCCCTCCATCCATCCCTGCTCCCCCGCTCCCTGCACCTAACACGTACCGTACATTGGAAAGTACGGCAGCTGCGCAAGTTGCTAAGTGTACAGATGTCACTCTGTGTTTTACATGTCAGTAACTTGAATTAATTTACATTTATTTTCCTATTGTTTTATATCATTTTATGACAATGCGCTGCATAATATAATTTAAATCTTTAATGTACAACTAATTCTCTACCATTAATTTGTCAACATGATTACTGGATGTGGCAGGAAAAGAAGCTGGATGACTTGAAATATGTACAAGGCATTCCTGTATCTTTAAAGGAGGTTTGCATCTGAAATGACAAAGATTTACAGAACTTTTTTTGGTCTGTCTGCAATTTTATGAAAACTACAATTTTGATGTAATTTCACAAACTGAATTACTCTAAATCTCAGCCTGAAATAAAATAAAACATCTAATATATTAATTAGCCCAGGGAGAGAGTCCCAACAGTATTGTAAGAAGCAATGTGATAGTATGATTCCTGAGAAACGCAGCCTTCATCGTGACAAATACTGGCTGATGGGAGTTTAAATTGTCTCTTTGCCAATATGATTTTATTTTGGGCAGAGCAGCAATCTTTTTAGCTATGCGCTGGAACTGAAAAGCAGCTCGTAACAGGAGCAGGTTGTGAATTTTTTGACAGAAAATGGTGATTTGTTGAAACTGAAACTTGTCCTGGGAGCGGACAGCAGGAGCTACAGCAGGGAAGGTTTATCAGGGTAGAATTTCTGATTAAAAAATGAAGAGGGAGAGAGGCTGCTCTGCCTCCTGGCCCTCCCAGCTGCTGGAGGTAGGAGGTCAGGGCGCACTGTGGTGCTGCGGGAGAGCCAAGATCAATTAGCTCCGCAGTGTTGCTGTGATAGGGAATTTAGAGCACAGCACTTCCATTTTCAGGGGAGGCTGTACCACACGTCTCCTGCAGCCCTGTGGCAGTCCCCACTTATCTTCTGGTTCTTTCCCCATATTAAAAAAATGAATACAGATGCTTCCCTTAAAAAAACTATCAACACATGAAAGTAGAGTCCCTGACTTTGCAGCATCCACACTGGGATATTTCCTCGTGCAACTTCTCACGCAGAGTGGTGTCTCAACATCACAGCCCACCCTGCTGCTGGTTCGAACACAGGCTGCATCCTCGAGCACCACCAGCAGCTGGGCTGGGCTTTACCTGCCCCATTCCCTGTGCGCTCCTTGCTGTGGTATTTCTGGGTCTCTGGGTATTTCTGCAGACAAGATTCTGTGTTGCAGTCCTGTGAGTTTATCCATATGCTGTGAGTATATCCATATATCCATATATCCTGTGAGTATATCCATACTGCACAGAGCAACTGGCTCTTATAGGTGTGCCATGGACTGCAGGCTTCTCAAAATGGCAATCAAACTGGGGCTGTTCAGCAAGCTACCTGCAGTCACTGGGTCTGAATGGACAAAAGCTTACTCACTTGCCAGTGCCAGTCCAGGATCAGGTACAGACCCGAGATGAAAATTCTGGTAAAATAATGAAGACTCAAAGTGGATGGGAACACAGCAATTAGTTTCTAGGGAAAATTTTTCTAACAGACTGTTTCATCTCCTCACACTGTGTTTTTTAAAGCTCCCTGCCTCTCCTCCTTACTCCTCTCCTCTACCTTTTGGGCATCTTGCAGGGAAAGAAAAGCTGAAGGAGACACAGAACACTGGAAAAATCCAGTAATTTCTTCCCCCACCCCACCCTTCACTCCCCCTAAAAAAGGCTTGATTAAAAATGAAAATTAAAAAAAAAAGATATTCTGTCAAAAAAAGAAGTGTTTAGACAAAGCCTGTCTGCTTCAATTTCCCAGCTAAGTAAGCTCCCTTGCCCTGAGAGTGACAGTAGATTCCATAAATTAACTGAAAATCCCTCTTCTCAAGAGCCTAAGTTATCTCTTCTTTGCCTGCAGCTCTGATTTAGAATAGGCGCTCGTTTGTTTACTGTTTTAATTAATGCTCCTTTTCAGTGTGGAATAGGGGAGGGGAAATGAACTGACTTGATAAACAGGTGTAGCTGTTCTGCGTTATATTTGGGATCATTCAGGACTTGAAACAGATTAATCAGGCTTGAGTGGACGTGAACATCCTAGCAGAAAAGGTAGATCAACTCTGCTGGACGCCCAGTAGGTGAGTATTATTTTAACTGCTAGCCTGCGATAGGAGAGGCTTAGAAGGGCAGTCATCAGTGGAGAATCTCTCTCTGTTTTCACCCAAGAAATCATTCTGATTCTTCCCCTGCCGCTCAGTGGATAAGGAGACCTTAACAATATAAGCCACTTTCTGTGTCCCCTGCGCTTCTCCTTCTAACCTCGCTGCCTTGTATTCAAGGTGAAAGAAACAAATGATCCCATTATTTTTAAAATGTGTAAGCGTCACATTGGGAAACATGCTCTCCTAGGCTAACTATGGATGATTGGAGATTATTTATTTCTAAATGCAATAAAAGCATAATAACAGCTTAAGTGCCACGTTACAACGTGTATTGCCTTTGCACCTCATATAACGCCTAGCACAGTCAGAACAGAAAGTGATCCAAAATCAACCTTTTCTCAAACACAGCTGAAATTCTTTGCCTCAAAGGGGAACAAGAGTTGAGGTTCTTCATTATGGAGGAGTGAGTAAGTTACGTGATTTAAGCATACCACGGCAGTAAGAGAACATTTGTCTCATGAGTATCAAGTCTAAGAAGAGACTGTGTCTCCTACTTTCCAAATAAAGTAACATCTAAAAACGTATTTATTTACTCCACAATTTGTCTTGGCTTATGTAATTAATATGTGTACAGATAGCAATGTCACATTAAAGATAAATGAAAAGGAATCAGAGAGCACTCAATTACAATATTATTCAGCTGACCTTGCCAGGCAGAAGAAAGCAAAGATGTCACAAAGGAAAGCAGGAAAATGCTTTGATTTTAACTGCATTACAGTAGACTACCTCGTGTTTATGGCTGTCAAATGAGACCCCGCTCACTTGCATCTCGTGCTAACAGCCAGACTGCAAACCAGCCTTGGTGTCATCTGAGAAGACAGATGCTCACTCGCCATCTTGGAAAGAGATAACTGTGAATGAGAGCATTGCATGCGCTCCTTGCAGACTGGAAGTATAGTGCTGGGTTGAGACTTCTTTACACTGTGTGGTGTCAGGAAAATAGATTTTGGACTCAGAGAGATTCCTAATGCTGCCCGCTCAGATCACAGGCAACTCTTAATTACGCAGGTGTTTCTTCTGCTTTTATCTTTCCACCATGATTTTACCAGGCTGTCAGAAGGGAGATGATGAGACATGGAGAGAGAAGGACGGATAGAAGTCCAGCTGAAACGTTCTCAGCATTTTACTCACTTCCACACGTTA
This sequence comes from Pavo muticus, assembly GCA_016647715.1. Lineage (NCBI taxonomy): Eukaryota > Metazoa > Chordata > Aves > Galliformes > Phasianidae > Pavo > Pavo muticus. Next base: position 189,442 of record JACDJE010000188.1, on the reverse strand, counting down.
GTGGCAATGCAAAGAGCTTTCATCTATTCAAGAAATTGGAGATAAATGTCCTTTCTACACATAGCCCCAAATATCTCACTACAACCATCAGCTCAGGCTCTGTGATGTCAGCTGATAGCCTTGCAATACCTACCATGCCACAATAAATCATTTATCTTATCATGTTCATAGAGGGCTAAATGCTCCCCTACCAGGGGAAAAACAGCTTGACAAGGTCTGCAAAGAAAACATGTTGGAGTTACTGCTGCATTCTCGTCTCAGGAGATTTGCAGCCGTGTGCAGGGGGAGCCTGCAGACCTGCAAACAGCATGGAGGCTCGCAGCAGCATTTATTCTCATGCCTGTCTAAAGAAGGCTTGGCCAGACCCAGACCTAAACATCTGCAGAGAAAACACAGCCCAGCAAATGGAACCTAGGGAAGCCATATGGAAAACTTACCAGGGAGGAACCTTGTTTTTCCAATGGAGATGCTGCCCCTTCTTGTCAGCATGGCCATTCTTGATGAACTTGGTAAAACTAGTTTATATTTGTCCTACCTGTGTTACCACTGCTGTGTAGCCTAATGCAGCACCTCCACACTGCTCCTTCGCCCACCCATGGCCTGCTGCTTCCAGCAGCTCCTCTGTTTGCAGGGTGCTGAAGTCAGCTCTAATTTCTGGCCAAGTAAACATTTCAGCTGTGTTATCTGTCCTTTCTGCCTTTTCCCTGATTTTCCTTAATCATTTGAATGGGACCCAGCAAATTAATGATGCTGTCAGTAGTCAAACAGAAAACACAGACTCCTCACACAGCAGCCACCTACATTATCATCCTCCTCAAAAACAAAACAAAGCAAAACAAACAAAAAACCACAACACAAAAGCAACCCTCAAAACCCAGTCAATATTTATGATGACAAGACCAGTGCCAGCTGCTACACCTCAGCCTGCATTGAAGTGCGATGGAGGAGCAAGATGTTATGGTGCATTTCTCCACTCCTGCCTCCTCTGTGGATGCTCAATGGGAAAATATGGACAAACTTGTCCATGAATTGCTGCTGTTTAGGACCTTTTTTTTCTCCTGAGCATCCTTTGGGAAAACATAGACTCAGCGAGACCATCCATTCCATGATTATAAATTAAGCAAGGACAACCACAGTTCTGGTGTTTGGCTTTAAGCCACAGCTGACATAAATTTGAAACGAATTACTTACTAATGAAGGATTGTAAAGGAACCTATGTTAAGACACAGCAGAAATGGAAATTTATTCCAACAACTTCTATGGATCTTTCCAAAATGAGAATGACAACTGCATTTTACAAGTATCTTGAATTTGCAGCATGGAAAATAATAAGAGAAAAGGAGAGAGATCTTCTAAGCTAAGCCAGTCAAATACCTAGGATTTCTCCATCCTCTTTTTTCATGCAATCTTTTTTTTCTCCCATATCTTTATATCTTTGTTTATTTCCTCTGTTCCTCCTTTCCTTTCCTTTCTTCTTTCCTTCCTTCCTTTTCTTCCTTCATTTCCTTNTTCCTTTCTCTTTTTGGCCATGAAATAGCCCAAGGCAGTGTGCAAAAGAGGTTTATAGTGCTTACTATATTATAGACACATAGGTAGCACCTTTCCAGCCTTGGCTCAGGTCATCCCTGTGGGGAAGAAGATCTGCATTGGCCTCCCAAAACTCCTCTGCTCCCCTGCCAAAATCCACCAGGCCAACCACGGGGCTGTGAAGACCTCAACTGTGCATGAAGTTACACACAAAGCTTTCTCTTTTGGGGGAACGTGCTTTAGTTAAAACGTTGGATTCACTGAGAATGAGAACGACAGGCAGGGATGTGGAGCATTGCAGCTTCTGCAAGGATCTGAATGCTTCCAGCCTTTCCGCTGGGAAGTTACTCCACTATTACTGGTTATTGTGAACTTATCTGATGTGACTGAGGTTTGGAAATTGCCCAAAAAATGTACACCACAGAGCAGCATCAGAATAACGGAAGAAAAGGAGGAAGGCAGAGGGGTGGAGGGAAGCGTCAGGGGAGTTTTGCAAAGCAAATAGAGCATTATCCTTTTGTGTGAGATGCCACGAAGACTTCTCAGCTGATTCCCAATCCTTTGCTTGGAGGACCAGTGCACATTAAGAGCCCGCACTCCCTCCATTACCTCACTGTTCTCAGCACAGATTTATTAAATTTTGAATTAACATGTGTGAAGGAGGTTGATTTTGTTTGTTCTGCCGCATAACTTACTTTTCTAAACACTTAGTAATAACAGCAGTTAATCTATTGACCAATGGCTTAAGCAGCAGGTGGCTCTAAGAGCAATGGGCCGGCTCTGACAAGGCCACAGGAATTCCTAAGGCCTCTTTGTTACCTGGGCTGGAAGGGAGAAACAGCTTGTTTGGAAAATGTTTCTCCTCCCACAAAACATCTTCAGCATTAAAGGCCTTTTGTTATCAGGAGTCTGAAGAGGGGGATTATGAAGGATAGTCTGTCACACAAATTGTTTCTTCTAGACATATAATATGACCTACATTAAAAGTTTACAAACTAATCTAATGAAATTATCATTCAAACGAAGCAGGACTCTGGATGTTAAACTGATGCCCTGACCTGCCCTGCAATGTCAGCGCTGAAAATCTCAGGACTGCAATGCTCCTGCTGCTGCTATTTTAGTGTAAAACTAGGGTTGGTGGGTTTTTTCTCCAAATCTCAGCAGTGTTCTGTTTGAAATAGGAACCCAGATAACCAGGAGCTCATTTTCTTAGGAAATCCAGGCACCAGCACATTAACAAATTAGTTCCCATGTGCTAATGAATCCGGAGTTACGCTTAGCTGTGTGTCATTGGGGTCTTTACCTCTCCCATTTATAGCATGCAAATTAACAATGGAAAATAAAAGGAGAGATGCTTTCTTTATTTGGATTGGTTTAGCAGAGGTCAGTAGCAGCTGCAGAAACCAAAACGTGCAGTTCTATACCTCTGACGCAGCACGGTGCTGGCTAAGCTGAGGGCAGCATTTAACTGTGACTTCCCTAAGGGAGGATTCCATAGCACAAAGTTGGGAGATGCTCCCTGCTCCAAAACGTGTGTGCTGTCTGTGCACGCACAGAAAGGACAGCAGTAGTTTGGCTTGTGATGAGGAAATGGAGCTGTTGAGTAGGGCTTGTTCTATCAGCAAAGCTTTCTGTGTTATCTGACACTGTATGTGAGCTTATGCATGAATGGAAACGTATATATATATACACATGTTATATGTTTATATATATTTATGTATATATGAATACACATACATGTATACGTATATTATTTGACTCCTGCACTCCTACTACAGTCCCACAGTCTGTACATCACAAGCAACAATTACAAACATCTGCACCATAGTAACACAAAAAATAGGAACAAGAGAAGTCAAGTTACAAAATATTCTCTATCCTGATCTCCATGTACTGGGGTTTCTTCATCAACTGAATCATGTATCTATCTCTATGTTATGCATCCACGTGACATATGTATGCACTCAAATGCAAATACACACCATTTCTATTTAAGAAGACCTTTGTGTTTTGGGGACCTTGAACTTGCCTGGGGATGAGATCCAGAAGCACCACTAGGTGCTACTGTAATGCAACTAATTAATATTATTTTTACTACTAATAATAACAGCAGTGTTTACTTTTAGGACATTTGCACTCTTGCCAACACACGTTTTAAGTTCTTTAATTTTCTTGTTCTTTGCTGCACAAATGCTTAAAGGGATCCTAATTAACTGCTCAACAATGTCACAGTCTCATTCAGTTTTTGTCTCAAACTTATTTATTGGGCTTTGTTTATCAGTGGGAGAGTTCCTAGCACTGAGACTGCCAGGATTTACTCTAAGCCTCTTAGTCTGGTGTTTCCATGGCCCTGGCTCTCTGTGTAGGAGAAGCTCAGAAAACCATACTTACAGGTTTGGGTCCCCTTTATTTCCAGTAATCTAGAGCAGATGTTTTTTCTCTTTGGGGGGGATGGGAGAAGGCACCTGACCACTAAATACACTGAGGAAAACACTGATTTTTGGCTACGGCTGGCGAAGCACTAGAGGAGACATTTGTGTTTCTCCGAGACAACGTAACTGGGTTTCAACATATTTTCAGGGCATTTCTCTGAGCCAGTGAATTCCCACGAGTAACAACAGGAATGCCTTTGTCTGATTTGTTGGGTAGAGGGTTCCCCAGGGCCCACAGCCCAAGCAAGCTGGAAAATGCATGCAGGCATTTGCTCTGGGGCTGCCGTCCTGTCCCAAGTGCCCCTCTAGCACTCAGACCTCACACCTATGTGAGGCAGATTCCGTTCTGCACCTACCTGGGAAGGGGGCGCTCCCAGCCTTCCTCCTGGGCTCAGTTACCGAGCCTTTGGTGTTTTCATTTTTTAATTATTTTTCAGAACCATTAATTTCTTCCTTTCTCTTTCTCCCTTTCTCCCTTTCTTTCCCTCTGCCTGCCTTCTTCCTTTCTCTCTCTCTCTCCTTTTCTCTTATTTTCTCATTTTTCTAACAGGTGAGCTCTCTTCTTGCTAACTGGCCACCTAATTAGTGCGGTGAGAATTAGCTGTATTCACCCTGGCTTTAGTCCTTGCAAAAGTGTCAGAGAATTGGCCCACTTTTCAAGGTGTGAAATTGGAGGCTGAATCCAGGTGTGGTCAGAGGCAAAGGGATTATTTTCCTCCCATGGGGTACAAACAAAGGCCTGCCCTGGGGATGGATGGGGAGGGGACAATGTTGCCTGCAGGAGGGCTGACCACTCATCCTGACATTCAGCGGTCAGCACAGCATGGCACTAGGTTGTGTCATGGATTTCTCAACATGAGGAGAGCTTTTTTATGGGTCACAGCGAGGGAGACTCTGACCTGGAGTAAGAAGGGAAAGTGTTGCATCCCTACAATTCTCAGGAGGGTTCAAAGACAAGATAAACAAAACTTCAGAAAATATACATGATACACTTATCTGTTGCTGAGTCCCCATAAAGATCCATAGAAGAACCCCTGCATCCAGAGCCCCATCCTTCATGGATGATCCAAGCTTGCAGTCAGTGCTGGTGAGGCTACACCTGGAGTGCTGCATCCGGTTGGATCCCACCAGGCCCACCTGCAGGCAGTTTCCCAGTGGCACTGTTGCATACACAACTTTAGTAAGTCTGAGAAAAGGCAGCACACAGAAACCTGCTTGGCCAAGGGTTCCTTCCAGCACTGTCTTTGTGCAGGGCTGACACTGGTGTGTGTGAGCACCACCCTGCCTTCATCAAACACATCTCAGCAAGTGCTACACATCTCCCTTACCTGCACTGATCAATTGGTCAGTGACTGATCAGGTGCTGAGCCTCGGGCCAGAAACTCCTTCATTCTTCTCACTGACTCCACAACATAGGGCAAATACGTAAGAGAATTCTTCCTGTCAAATGAATACAGTTACTCATGTAACTCAGGAGGCCCTTTGAGAACCAGACAGTTTCTGTTGAGCCAGTATTTTCCAGAGGAGGATTCTGCTGCTAGCATTTGGTACTGTAATGAACCTGAGGCTATGTCAGTGCTTCAGATTTTTTTTTCAGGCTGAGCCTGTTTTTTTTCAGTAGGGTAGATAACAGTCATGGAGAATCCTCATGGTAGGGCAGGTCCTGAGGAGGCTGTCTCAGTACTACACAGGAGTTACTGTAAAGGAACAAATGAAGTGGCTGGTGACAGCAAACACCTTGTTACTTAAGATCTTTCATATGAGGTGTCCAATAATTTTGGGAAAAAAAACCACAGCATGTGATCAGCTCTGGTATGCCCAGCAAAAGAAAGATCCAAATCTGTTTGAGTGGGTTCTGTGGAGGCGTCAAGGATGATCAGAGCGCTGGAGTACCTCTGATCTGAAGACAGGCTGAGAGAGTTAGTGTTGTTCAGCCTGGGGAAGTGAAGGCTCCAGGGATAACTTATAGCAGCCTTCCAGTACCTAAAGGGCACTGCAGGAAAGCTGGGGAGGGACGATTTACCAGGGAGTCTATTGATAGGACAAGGGGCAATGGTTTTAAGCTGAAAGAGAGTAGATTTAGATTAGCCATTAGGAATAAGTTGTTTATTATGAGGATGGAGAAGCTCTGGAACAGGTTGCCAAGAGAGACTGTGGATGCCCCATCCCTGGAGGCGTTCAAGGCCAGGCTGGATGGGCAGCCCGAACTGGTGGATGGTGTCCCTGCCCATGGCAGGGGGCTGGAACTCAAGTCTTTAATACTCCTTCCAGCCCATACCACTCTGTAGTTCTATGATAATATGCACAAGCAGATCTTCAATACTCACCAGCAGCATCGTAACTGTTGTGCTCTAAAGACATCATATTACCCAGCTACACAAGTACCAATGAACGACAGAAGGATAAGGCTTTATTTGGTGCCATAAAGCTTGCTGGTCAACTGTGAAAAGTTACTCCTGTTCCGTGGGAAGGAGAGGATGAAACTTTCCTCGCTACCTTTGAGGACTACAAACACTGACTGAAGAGTGGGAACCTCTGAGAATCTCTTTATGTTGCTGATTATATTTCAAAAAAAAATATATCCACCTTTCGTCCTTTGAGTATAGGTATAGCACAACATCCTGTAAATAGGTCATTTGCCTGTCTGTCCACCATCCTCAGTTTCCTTCATCTCTAGAAACAACTCTTTTGCTTCGTCCTGTTGATGCCGGCATAATAGCATGTAATCCATGTGCAATGCATGGGGCTAGGAAACAGAGGTGGATCAGACCGTCTGAAAATCCAACTAGCATAACTTTAACCACAAAGAGAAAGGAGGGGGAAGATAGCACCTGGTGCTTCTCTATTCTGATCATTCTTTAGTGGAAGGTGCTGACAAGACCCTACAAATCTGAACTGTGATATTACCCATGTCAGATCATGGGCTGGAATTTGGAACTTCAGACCTTCCCAGATCTTTCACAAAAGAAAAATAAAAAAGAAAGACAAAGAAAGGCAAGCAGCTATTTTTTAATATTAGAAGGACAGAAATATTAAACATCATCATTTCTGTGCTGCCTGTTCTACTTTCCCTGAGCACCCCACTTTAATTATCCTGCAGAGGACAGTGAGTATACACTGTCCTCATTGCCATGTTTCTTTCATTGTTATTCTTTGGGGCGGGCTCTATATGAATTAGTAACAAGCAGCCCTTTGTCCTTTCCTTCAGACCCTCCAAATTTGGCTATGCTTTGCAGTTCATCTTTGCAATGAAGCTACACCACCACTGTAGTTCTTTAAAAGGGTCATAGGGAACCACAGCAAAGTGGTATACAAAGGTAAAGATGTCAAGTGAGTTATGTTAACAGCAAAAGAACTACACAGTAGGTCAAGGTTTGGGCAACAACAGGGATATTTTTGTTAAGATAATACTACTCACAGTGGTGGTGGCTTCCTTTGTAATACATAGCTGCCTAGAGAGAATTGCCTCTATTCTCATGGAGTCAGAGGGCCATATAGGAAGGTCCTATGGGGTCTAAATGAGATAGACACTGCAATTGCTTCTACAAATAAACTTTTACTATATAAGCAGTATGAATGGGCTCTGGCGTAATGCTTTCTAATGGTTCACATTTTCAGATTGGTTTTAAGACAATTATCAGAGCAAGCTTTTAAGAGCTAAATGGAGGTTTGTGCAGTTGCATTTTCCTTTAGGAAGGGTAATTACCTTTCACCACACCAGTACAGGACAGAGGTTTCTGAGTTACCTCCCACCTAAACTGGCAGAGAAAAATGGCATGTCCAGCACAGGAGAATACCCAGGTGACTGGTTATGGTTTTGCACACAAAATATCACATCTTCAAGCCCACCCTATGAGGATGTATGTTCAAAAACAGGCTAGGAGCAATCTTTTTGCCAAGAGAAGGTTCAGCCTGATCCTACCGCTTAGCACAGGTCTGTGGCATGGAAAAAACAGCTCATCAACTTCCACATGTCCCCCCGAGCATGCAGCAACACAACCAACTCATCAGACTCTGAAGCTCCCATGGAAAGGCTGGGATTTATAAGCAGTCTGGCCTTAGGCTCTTCCTCTCTGCAAAAAACAGAAAATCTCACATAGGCCAAGAATGAACCTTTTTCAGTGGAACCACAGGGCTTTCACTGCTCATAATATGGATGTCCAGAGCCAGGGGAGGAGGCATAAACAGCCTGAGTGTGTTCCTCGCCATACCACGCTGAGGTCAACAGAGGTACAGCCCTGCTGCAGCTGAGCTCCCAGCTCGTTGGCAGCTAATGTACCTATAGACATCCCTCATGGAAGCAAAGAGTTTTGAGTTATTACTGCTGGTCTATCTGCCTTTGGAAGTCCACTTTTAAAAGAAATCTGGGAATATAGCAGTGACACCACCTCATGCATATAAGATCCATTGCAGAGCACCACATTGCTACCTCAGTATTTTTTAAAAGTTTAATGCAAGATTTCTTTCTTCACTGGAAAGAGTATTTTTCAACACTCTGGGGGAAAGCTGTCCTCAAGCTCACAGATGTCTGAATATTCTGATTTCTCTGCACGTGCCCTATGCTGAAAATGTGCACCATGTGCTTACACCAGTAAGTGTAACACTTATTCTTCCTTCTGTGCCATGAAAAGGTAAGAAATCAGCAAAGGGGAATAATAAAGACTTAGGTGTGCAGTTTTTATGAATGCAGGGTTTTTTAAAATCATTTTTCCCCCCAGTTCTAGTATTCTAGTACTATATGGATGAATTTTAAGCCATAACTGTCTAATAGCTCTTGAAAGGTGCACTACATCACCTTTTTGATAGAAGTCAGAAGGAAGAAAGCCACTAGAATAGATAAATAAACAAACAAATTATTTTTAAGGCTGTACACATTAGCCTCAAAATAGCACTAGGAAAATGTGCAGTGTTTCTGCAGCTCAGATCTCTGTACAACGATCTGAACTGTTCATGCAGGTGTTAACTTGGGCAGACTGGATGTGCTGTGTGTCAGAGTACCAGGTAAAATGGAGGGTGGTCCTGGGAGAGGGGAATCCTATCCAGCAGCAGTCAGAGCATGGCCACATGGCCACAACATGCCCCCTGCCTGCTGGTGATTACCAAGGGAAAAATGCTCTCCCAATCACTTCATTTGCACAGAGTAAATTGCAAGCAAAGCGATAAGTTGCTTTACAGTCATACCCTTCCTTAATGCTGGGCTCTGGAGGCCAGGCAAGCAGATGTACTGGAGGGCTGAGTCCTCAGCACCCAGCATGCCCTTCCCCTGTTGCTCCCTCCGTTTTCACCTTTCCTAGTGAGCACACATAGCTTGCTTTCATGGATGCGCTAGGGGCTTCCCAGAGGCTGCTGTTCTGCTGTGTTTGTTATTTTTAGGCACAGGATAGTAGACACTGTGCTAATTCTGGAAATGTTTTTAAGCAGTCTTACCTGTGCTCCTCATTATGCTGGTCTTGCTCCGCTGCAAGGCCAACCTTCTGCCCAGCTGCAGGAGAGCTCTCTCACCTATTGCCATGCCTGCTAGAAGCGTGCACAGTCCACCCTCTATAATGAACCCAAATGGAACTACGTAGCTCTCAGTCATCATTTCAGGGCACACACTGGGAACTCTGAGTGCCCTGCCCCAAGACAGGAGGTGCTCTTCCCTGTACTCAGCCCTTAGGTCTCAGAAGCAAACCTCCCACCCTTGCTGCTCTGACATGGAGGATGAGGATGGGATGCAGCCCATGTGTTACAGCCCTTACAGCAGTGATGTGTCCTTACAACGTAGAAAAAAGCAGGCCAAAAGTGATCTGAAATGGACTGGGGTTCAGCAGTAGGCATCCTTTTCACCTGTCATCGTCCGGCAGCAATTTCTACCCAGTGGCAATATTCCTCTGCTTTGCTCATAGCTGAAAATAACTCTGAAAGTGCTTCGGAAGAGCTGCCTTTTCACTGAGCTGAACACTTTTCCAAATGACTTTTGCCATAGTGAGCATCTCTTCCTTGGATGAGGAACATTCATTCAGGCTCTTCCCTTTTGGTTCTGCTCTCTGCAGCATGCAAACCACTATAAAACACGGCTCTTTGTTTCTGTGCCCCCCTTTGAGCTTTATTTCTATAATGGACTCTTTTCCCATGTTTTTGCTTATCTTTCTGCCTCAGTGGTGGATACCCAGTGGTGCTAGTGACACGACTCCGTTTTGCTGCTGGTGGGTACCTGACAGAGCAGGCACACCTGACCCACTGATTCATTCCCAGTGGGGACAAAAGGCCCTGCCCATTCCAGAGCAATCTATGGAGCTGCCAGGCTGCTCAGTGCTGGGAATAGAAGGTTGAATCGCCACTTTGCTTACTGTTGTAACATCATTTTAACTGTTGGTGTCGGTTATTGAATCCATTTCCACAATGCTAATGCCTTTGCTATGATGCACAAAGAATGTGCTTTAAAGGTGGTCCTTGTCCCTAAAGCCTCTAGTGGAAAAGCAATTGCTTGCAGACTTCTGTCACCAAAAAAAATGGCCCAAAACATCTCTGTAGGTTTTCTAACAAGAGAGCAAAGAGTTAATCTAGACCCACTGTCACCCAAACTCATCCTCCCCATCCCAAAAAGCAGCATGGCACTAAAAACAGCACGAAGTTGAAGGAGCAACCATCAATGTACCCTCCAAACAACCAGTCTTTTTCTTCTGAAGAAATATGACAAAATTTCTGTGTGTTTTCCTCAGTGCTCTTTCCCAACCCTTGAAAATCACCAGCTTGTTGCTGAAATGCTTTAGAGGAAGGGAAACAATTAATGAAAATTCTTCTGCTGCATTGTAGGTGTCTGTCTGTATTTCAGCACTTCTGCTGAAAACACCGGTACTGATAGCATGTCAGAAAGAACAGCAACCAGTTCAGGGAATTTCAGACGATATTTGATGATGTAAAAATTGCAGTTCCCGGGGTATCCTAATATCCTGCATAAAGGTAAAGCCTGCTGGATGGATGAAGGTCTGTTGTTTAAGAAGAACTGTTACTGAGACTTGCATTATAAAAGCAATTTGATATTGTCTCCTGTGGAGTCTTTATGTGTGTGTTACTTCACTTCTCTGCCTCAGTTTCCTCGTGTGGGAGAAGGGAAAACCATTTCATGATGTACCAGACCATGCTGCTCTTTGTTGACTGACAAAAAGCGTTCTGAACATGCAAAGTACTGTGCTGCCTACAGGCGAATTATCATGAAAATGTAAATATTCTGAAAATATTGTTTGGAGATACTTTACTTACTATTCATCTTTCAGATTTCTTTAGAAACTGAAGCATTTCAGAAAATGAAAAAAAAAAATAAAAAATCTCCTTTTGTACATTTGCTTCCCAGAGGAAACAAGACTAGGGCTGGGGCTAAAACTGTGGCATTCTCCTCCTATTTGGGATAACATGAGGGCTGATGTGGTCGGTGACAGCAACTTAAACTTTGGGAACCCTGATCCACAGCCAAGAACCTCAAGGAGCTGCTGACTGGATTCAAACGCTAATCTCTCAGAGGTTTCGTTATTTATTTTTAATGGTCCACCTCCGAGATATTCATCTGACACTTCTACTATTCTGTTACCTGGATTAAAAAAGATGCTAATAAGAGCATTAGCCAGGTTCTTACACAGAAGGCTTTTGCAATTTCAGTACCTCCTGAGTCACTCATTCAGGATCCTGGGAAAAAATAGAGCATTTTGCTTTNACATTTAATAACCACAAGAAGAAATCTTAAAGTCAAATACTATCACAGGTATGGTCAGAGTTTGTAGACAAACTAATCTACACAATAAAAAGCTGCATGTTACTTATTAAAAAAAAAAAGTGAGGTCCCAAGCTGCTGTATTAAGGAAATAAATTATATTCAGGTGAGATTTAAGGCCTACATTAAATACTGTAAGTAAGGAACTTGAAAATAAATGTTAAAAGTTTATCTCTCTTCAGTCTAACTCTTGCTGTGTATTTGGTATTTAAGATCAAGAACTGTTTCAGACTTCTGAAATAACATAGCACTAACTGCAGGTTTACATAATCACAAGCCCCTTTCAGGGTTGTAACACAGTTCTTGACGGGCTTATTTATTAATTCTGCTGAATATTAGAATTGTTATTGTAAGAGAGAATTATCACCTGATAACTTGTGTGTACTATTCAAATTCCATGCTCTTCTGATCTACATTGAAAGAATAAATTTCTAAAGAGATAGCGAATGTTGTTCTTTGGTAGGCATTCTGGTTAAATGCAATTCAAAACATGTATACATATTTAACTAAAGCACGACTGTGGAAATTACTCATAAATATTACATCTTGTAATCACCTCACATTAAAATATTTGCATATTTTTAATATAATCCTAAGGGAGAAATATTAAAAAAAAAAAAATAAAGCCTTTAGTCATGACTGACACATATTAATCTTTCCTCCCCAAAATAGTACGTTTAAAGCCAGATCTCCCTGTCCCATGTTGTTTTGTCTCTATTTTCCTTGCCACACATTAAGGACTTTAGCTGGACTGTGTCACAACATTGCTCATGTTATTTAAACAAAGATCTTTTCCATATCATATTCTCCCAAGATTAAGTGCCTCTGTGTAAGCTACTGTCTACGAGCAATTAACACACTTCTCCTTTTCCACAGAGGAACGTAAAGCTGATCTATTCTTTAAATTCTAATCCACTTTACTAAGAAGTGTTTGTGTATAATTACTAAAGTAATGACGACATTTCCCAAGATCTCTAACTTTACCACAGGTGGTTCCCTTTGTTTGCACAAGACTGCCCATCCTGGCATTCCATCCTTGCAATCTTCCATACGAAGAAAGACGTTATTTTATCGGTACCCTAAAGCACTGCTGACCTCCAAACTTCACTGAGTCAAAAATCTACCAAAAAAAAAAGAGGACAGGCTTTGGGAGAGCGAGATGGTACGTGCCTAGCTGTATTTTTTTCTCTTCTTATGAATCCATTGGGTTCCACTTGCTGGAGTGGCAAATCAGAGCCTAACGATGACCTTTGGATGTGATCGGGCAGCCCAGCTGAGCAGCCTTCTGGGGCATGGCAAAGGCAAACACACCCGTGCGTATGTACCTGCCTGCAGCCTGGGCTGGCAGACCTCAGGATCAGTAACGCAAAGGGTTCTGTGCACTGAGAGCAGGACGAATCGTAAGAGTAAACCAAGGCTAGCACATTTGGTCTAGGGAGGGCACAGAACAATGTGTCCCCCCAAGGCATTTTAACCTGGATTCCACAGTGACCTCTGGCGGCCAGCACATAGGCTCTGCGGAGGTATTTAATCTCATCCAGATGCACCTACGCTGTTCCAGAACAGACACGGATGATAAATAAATAAATTAAATGCCATTCAGAAATATATTATAACCTGTCACACAATATAAGTGGATCAAAAATGTAATATTAGAGTACTAAAAACACACACATAGCAGTTTGAAAATACCTGTTTCAATGCAAAATGTTATGTAGTGCAAGAATAATTCCATTTACTACGGTTGCACGTCAATGCCCAATTAATGATTATAATTTTAGAAATGAAAAAGCACCTTTTTAAACAAATGAACAAAAAGCAAATTGTGAATAAAACAATTTTTCAATTTTGCTGGCAAAAATAGGGCCTATGAAGACTGAAATAAATTATATAGCTGCTATTAGTAGCATTATGCTTTACCTCATAATTGGATGTAACACGCTCAGACCTGCAGGGTGAATAGCAGCAGCAGGAGTGGAATTCATACTGTTTACCCTTTACAGTATCCACAATTATCAACAGCACACCATACAGATTATAAGCACCAGCCACTTGTAACGTGGCATTTTGAATAGATAAGCAGAGGTGCAATAAGACCATTCTTTCGACGTAACGTCCAGAGCTCGTATCATAGCCTTTCAAAATCCGTTTTCATTGTAACAATGCAACAATATCATTTTTTAGCAGGGGAAAAAGCTCCTTAGACTTTGGGAAAATACTGTAAAACATACATTCACAAATCACGAGTAGAAAAGGATGAGAATATTTTTATTCACAGATAAAGTAAACAGTATTTCCTAAGGCATATCATTATAGAACATCAATTTCGTACTTAATATCCTCAATGTTAGATAGTTCTGTAGCTGTACCCTGGATATAGATTTTAAAAGGCGATGAGGTCTTCCTTCGCCTGTACAAATTAAAAAACAATGTTTCAAAAACATACTCTACCTTATGCTGTTTGGCTCCTGAACAGGGTGATTCCATGATGTGGGTACAATTTAACAAAAGCACTGGCATAAAGTGTAGAATGGCACAGTTTTGATTACAGGCTTGCTTTTTAACGGAAATAAAATTTCACAGCTAACAATGAGAGGTGAAAAGTTTAAGAGGCAAAGCTGTTCCTCCTGATCACTGACTGTTAATCAGCTTCATGGGTGGTTGCCTNACAAGTGATCCCTAAACATTTATTATTCACACTAATATGATTTAATTCTTAGTCACTGTAAGATTTATAGAAATTAAAAGACTTCATATGCATAAAATGTAAACTCTAGCCCATGAAATCTTTATGTGTGAATCCAAATTTCAGCAGCGTGGCTACTCCCGGCACTGCAGGAACGGGGCCACCTCTGGGGCTGCTTGGCTGTGTCAAGCTGAAAGTGGGTTTGGCTGGCAGCAGCCTGGACACGGTGGGGAGCCTCCTCCCAGGTCATGGTGTGAGGGGGCTGTGAGCTCAGTGCTGCCGTACCTGGGTCAGGATTACCCCCGGCCTATGCTGCCTGCCTGCAGATATGGGGAGGGAGAGTGGACCCTGGGCCCAGCTCCGTGCCTGCGAGTGGGCCACGATGGCTGCTTCTTTGGGCGGGCACAGCTCGAAGAAGAAATGCACGTTACAATTACCTATCTGCATTCCCTCAGCTGGAGGCCCAAGGAATTAGCAGTCCCTCCACCTTTGATGTCACGTATGCTGTTTACAATAGGGAGTTGGCACCATTCGCGTTTAATTGTTACCTGCGAGCTGCGAGACCACCATCAGAATGGAAAGGGGAGGAGTTCACTCCAAATTCATTTTATTTTTTAACTGTCAGAGCCACTCCACACAAAGCTGCAGCAACTTCAGTGACCGTCTTGGTTGCACACCAAGGATTTCACTGAGAACATGTTAGAGGGAATCAGAAAGCAGAGAAAAGGTCACAAATAAGCACCTTAGGAACAATGAAAGCTTTTCTCCATGTAGCAGTGGGAGAGTTGCTAGAAAAACTGAAAAGGTATTAATCAGAAGTGGCTATAAATCCTCTGGAGTTTTGCTCTTATAAAACTCCTCAGAGAAAGTCTTGAAGGAAATGCAGGTCAAAGCCCAAAAAAGCTCTTGATCAGAGATTGCTGGAGGAAAATCTTCCCAGATGCCATTTAATAGGCAGCAATCACCCCAGGAGTGGGAAAGCCAAGTACGCTTGAAACATGGTTGCAGTTCCTAATAGGCCTTGTCACACTTAAGGCACTGCAAGCTCCATCCAACGAACAGCTGAAGCTGGCTGGCGATTCATAAAGCCAACAGTTTAAAGTTTATTATGATGAAAGCACTTAATGACAGCCATCGCTAGGGGCCCATCATTTATAAAGCTGTGCTGAGTATTAGACATGTAGCATGACCACCAATTTTATGTCACAATTGCTACCATAAAATGACCTTTGGTGATTTTTACTGCATGTGGTGGACAGCTCTTCTTTTACATTAGTGCTCTGTGGCTTTTCTTTGCAGACTATTATGCTGTCTAAAGCTTATTTGGCACTGTCGTGAGTCTCAACCCTTGTTATTACCCCGAAGGCCTGTCTAAAGGAAAACTCTCATGTTCTATTATAGCACTCCAATAATTTACAGATCTTACCATCCTTGGTTAGCGTCATAATTTAGCGCAGATATTCCTTCATTGTTACCACATTTAATAAAATCCCTCTGTTTCTACAAACCGCACTAAATTTCCTACCCCAGCCACTGATACACGCATGCTTCTGGATTATCGAGACATAGATAACGGGTTTTAATTTTTTGTTCTCAGATGAAAAGAACAGTAAGGAAAAGCAGTGAGCGGTAGTTAACCTGGGAGAAATCTCCTTAAAACCTTCGGTATAAATGGTAGACATTGCACAAACACCAAATGCAATTTCAGCACACAATGCACAAACATGCATTTGCATGTGAACAATATTACTTAATTACCTTTCAATTTTTAGACCTACTTTGTATACTTCAAAAGTGTTTGAATATGCCAGCACTTTGCTGTCCTGATGTAAAGCATTACCAGTAAAGTGGTCTGTCCATGCTACAACACCTTTAAATTGTATATATAATTTTATAAATGATAAAAAATCTGTTTCTAGTCTGTGAAAAAAACACACTAGCATAGCACACTGCAATCTTGAAAGGATTTAAAATATGTGATTTCTGCTGGTACCTACTGTATTGGGTTTTATATAAAGCTTTTTTCAATAAGGTAAATTGTTACATGACAAACTCATCTTCCACCATTATCATCTGCTGTTTGTGTTTAACAACAGGAGTCCTGGTCTAACAAAACTGTTGTAATGGCTGTACAAATTACTCAGCTGAAAGCTTTTCACCAAACCAAACAGTATTAATCAGCAGTTCTTATGAAGGTGCTAATTAAAAACAATTTTCTTCCTCAGTTTGCAATACTAAGCCATCTTCATTTGCACAGTTTCCAATATACAGCTACTGTATACACTCACACTTCAGGGCCTCTATTAACTATTGAATCTCCTATTACCTATTTTATTACATTCCTGTCTCCCAAGTTTAGAAGCTTGTTGACATTTTAGAAGTCACAGCATGATATGTTTAATCATTTTAAAAGAACATTAATTGAAGTCAGAGTAAGGGAAAAATAGCAGGTCTTTTAGCACACGGGCTCTGGCAGGGCACAGCACCAGCTGAACACTCCAATCCCTTCCTGCTAGCATAACCCATCACCCAAAGGAAACATTTTACAGTGGAAGGGGAACATGCCTTCCACTGTAAAAGAACACTTTTTCTATTTTTTTTTTTTAAGAAGCAGTCTTCTACGAGTGACACTAGCCTGGTTTTCTGCAAGGAAATATATCCAAAATAGAGATACTTTTTGTTACCCAAGTTCTACTGCTCCTCCTCTCTCATCAGCCACGACAGCTCTTTATTTTGGGGGGGCTTGGCATCTGTTGAGTTTAATCCATATTCGAGGGTCAAGATGTTTCTTCTCAGGTTGTGAAATGCCATCTGAATGACTGTTCCATGCGTCTTCCTTCTACTGTCCCTACACTTTACACACAGGAAGACAATGAAGATCCAGTGTCGCTGTTGGGCAGAGATGGAAAATATCCAGCTTGTACCCAGCCACTACAGTATGCTGGGCCTTTTGGCAGCAAGCCAGCTGCTGACTAAGCAAGGAGCCTTAATAGGCGAAATCCTTTAAAAATTGAAAAGTTAGGTTTGTTACATTCAGCTGTTTGAACAGAGCCCACAGGTCAGGGAGGGAGGTTGATCTTGTGGAGGAGATGCAGCACTCGATCTTACAAAACCCAGGATCAGTTATAGAGCATATCTGCTGCTTTCTAAATGTCTATAAGCAAATGAGGCAGTAATATGTCTGCTCCCTCATGTGGGGAATGGGCATGAATTAGGGGGGCACCCTTTATTTATGCATTCAGCTTCAAATTCATTGAGTCTTGTATTGGCTTTCTTTGAGCTTTATGGGGTTTCGCATCAGGGTGCCCTCTTTTTGGCTGGGTTAAGTAAGTGTTGTTGCAGTGCAGATGAGAGTAATATTGAAAATCAGCATTTAAAACCATTTTTTAAAACACGCCAGTCTGCTTACAATGAATGCTCAGACTTGTGACAGCAAAGGGCTGACAAATCACCTTACTCAGAGTCGGGAGAATCTAAAAGGAGAATTGCAAGCTAGAAAGGGACAAAACTGTCTCCTTGTCTACTGAGGGAACAACACAGGATCGCTGTGCTGCACAGAAAACATTTCCAATACAATCACCAGCACACGCTCTCCTAGCACCTTTCACCAGCCTCTCAAAACATTTCACAGGAGTTAAAGGAATTCGCAGTTTGACATCACTGTTCATTCCCCGATTTCAAGAAGAAAACCACACGTAGAGAAACCCAGGCTGAGTTATGCATTTGTAATTTGCCATGTGGGAAGACAAGGACCTGGATGCCCCCCCTCGTGCATAGGAAGAGCAGGCAAAAGATGGTAATAATCATGGCCCTCTTTGACTTGCATTTCCACTGCCCTCCCAGCCGTGTGCCACCTGCCACACCAAGGGGTGGACCAGGAGCTCCACCCGACTCACTGCTTTTGTTCGGGAGCAGCCGAGGAGGCTCGCAATGGCAATGTAACACTTGGTAAACCCTACACAGCCAGGATGCTTTTTGTGTGGAGAGCAATTTGAATCCCACTTCCCTCCTCATGCAAACACATAGCCATTAAGCCACAGGCAAAATGCGAATGACTTGTCTAATAACAATTTCGCAGCTGGACAGGTATCTGGGGTAGCAAGTTCTCCTGCCTCATCTCACATTCCTAAGACATTTTCATTTTGAATCAAACTTATTTCCTGAATGGAAAGATTTGCTCTGTTATTCCAGAATGCTAACAGATAGAACTAACTTGTAATTTTTAAGAAAGTCCTCATCTCATGTCAGACTATGAAATGGAATTTGCTTTTCTTGGTCTTTCCTACTCTCTAGATCACAACGCACTGCCAGTGGTGCCAGCTGCACTAGAGCTGCACATCCACAAGAAGATCCTTTCTCTGCCATTTTCCTCTGAGAGGGGAAGAAGATGACAATATTGCTCTAAAAAGCTATGAGCATATCTGAAGACAGACTTGCATCAGCTTCGCATTCCCGTTCTCTCTCAGCGAAGACAGTGTAGCTCATCTGTCTTGTTCATCTTCAAAGTGCTTTGCAAGCACAAAACGATTAAGCTCAATATTCTGCTACTGAACACAGTAAACTGTATCATTAAAAATACGCCAAGTATCAGATGCTAGTTAAAGAACACCACATGAAAGGCTCTGACACATTTTATAAGAATGATTTGATAAGCTGCCTAACTTTTTCTTAGCAAAGATATTTGATGTATTTAGAAACATCACATATATTTTTTTTAAATTAAAGAGCTCAGAAACAATTTATCAAATCCCTACTGAAGTGAGGGACTCCGAGAGAAGTCTTTAAAGATACAACACTGTTAGCACCTCACTAACAATACATCCTACATTTTGGACTTTTCAATACCCAATTTAAGACAAAAAAAAAAAAAAAAAAAAAAAAAAAAAAAGAAGTAGTAGTAGAGAGCTGGCTTATATACCTCTAAAAACATCTACATGGCCCAAACCTGCAAACACTTATGCAGATGAGGAACTTTACTGCCTGTGGAGCTCCTATGTGAGTTTGCAGGATGAAGCCTAAATGCATCTTTGGTAAACAAGCCATCAATTACACACTTTAAGGACAGCAGCACCTGTGCAAAGCCTTCAACACAAACTAGGGAAATAAAAGCAGTCATCAGCTACTATTTTGAGTAAAACTATTTTCTTCTTAGAGCTAAAAAGATGATTTTCAGTGACACTGGTTCTGTTTCTGGCAGCTAATAATATTTATTAGGTTATTGTTACAGCAGACATTCAAGCCCTCTCAGAAATAAAATTCCACAAAAAGTCCACAAATTGTAATATTTTACTATTTTTTACACCCCTTTGTTGATTATAAAGATTTCCTTGTATGCATCTTTAGAGAAAACAAAGGCTTCGCTGTGCGGGACACATAGAACAGAATAAAAATGAAACTGAAGCCACCTTTACAGCAATTTTTAATAACTCTCAATTACTTTTCATTTCCTGCTAGACAGGTATCTTCCAACTAGAGTTTGAATATGAAACTCATACCAGCTATAAGGGAGATATACTACTCAGTTCTAGTATAAATGGTTGGTTTGCATTGCCCCTGGTCTTTATCTAACACTGAGAATAGGCTGCTTTTTATCAAAAGAGGAATAAATTGCTGTTATTGTGATGTTAGCCCATCACTTGGCATTGCAATTCAAGTTTTTGTGAGAAAGAAATGTATGATCTAACTGCGACTTGACCTATGCCTTCTGAGATCCATCTAGGTGCTCTAATGGAGCATAAAAAGTATTGAATACAAGGACATGCAAACCGGTAGTGAAGAAATTTGAGCAGAAGTGTGAAGAGAAAAGGACCTTCATGAGCTTGTGGTTTACATGCTGCCCAATTTGTTGAATATGGAAGAACGCTTATTACCAAACTGCAATTCTTTTAATTAATATATTTCAGCATCTTCTCTGCTTCCTAGATAGAACCTCCCTCTTTCAGTTATACTCTTTTTCATTATTTTAAAATTGTTGTGGCTTAAGAGAGAGTACAGGATTCTGTAATGATTCCGGCTTTGTTTTTGTCAGAAGTTGGCAAAATGTTCTATTAACCTATTAAGAGAAAAAGAAATAGTTCCCGTCTCTTGGTAGGATTTTTTCTTTCCCAGTACAAGAAGTCATCTTAAATGTTTATCAAACTCTTGGGCCATGCTATGTCACAGTGCAAACTAATTTGAGAGAGGCAGTTTGATTACGTTACAAACTCCTTAGTTGTTAGATCCTTTCTCAGAATCCACCAAAAAAGGATGCATTTTTAAAAGCGATTTTCAGAATAGTAGCATTTAGATTTTAGTCCTGATAAAGGCTCACTTTCCATTCATAGTCAGAACCTAAATGTGCTCTTCTTGTACCTAAACAGATAATAAGCACTCAGCACACTCCCCCTTCTTGACACAACACACTGAGACTAATCACACATAATTGGAGAGGAGGAGCAGAGGGGCTGGGCAGGCTATTGTGTCCAAAGGACAAATGGTCAGTTTATGAGGCTTTTGTCTGACGCATAATTTCTTATACATCTAGAAGAGGAAAAGTCTTGCTGGAAAAAAAACACACAGACACCCCTATATGTATTTAAAAAAAAGCCTTCATCACAGCAAATGAGGACACCTCAATTATCGACAGAAAAATCAACAGCTGAATTTCAAAAAAAACGGAGGAAAAATCTGAGGATGTAATAGGCACACTTTTAAAAGATTTTAAGACAACCACTTACTTACTAATTAAAGGTGAATGCATTTACCACTTTACAGGCAGTTATGTAAAACCACAAGGTGTATTATTCATGTATTTTCAATTATGGCCCCAAAATAACATTTAAAGAGGTTAACAAAGTACATACAAGTTTAAAGGCACAAAAGAGAAGGAAGCCAGCTTTCACACCTTGGTTAATGTATACATTTGATGTCCGATGGTGTTTAGGCTGAAAAATAATTGGAAAAATACCTTCTAAATGATATCAAAATAAAGTCACAACGTTTACACACTGTGAAACAAACCAGATATCTTCCTTGGCACTTACATTAAAATATTTCTCTGATGATGACTCAAGAATAAAAGGGGGAAACAGGACCCTCCCATTTCCTGACTATCCACGTACATAGGTTAATTTTCAGCAGTCCATCTTAAAATAAAAAGAAAAAAGTGTCATCTTCTATCCGCGTTTGGTTAAAACAAGAAGAAGAGGGTAATGGAGGTTTTCATCATATGTATCTTTTTCTTCATTTTTCAACTGGAAATAAAAATGGGAAAAGTAAGCAAACTACATGCAAGCATTAAAAAAAAAAAAAAAGACAGCTCTTGCTTAACTATATTCCTTAGTGCAAACGATATTAGTAAATATTAAACATTTAATAACCACAAGAAGAAATCTTAAAGTCAAATACTATCACAGGTATGGTCAGAGTTTGTAGACAAACTAATCTACACAATAAAAAGCTGCATGTTACTTATTAAAAAAAAAAAGTGAGGTCCCAAGCTGCTGTATTAAGGAAATAAATTATATTCAGGTGAGATTTAAGGCCTACATTAAATACTGTAAGTAAGGAACTTGAAAATAAATGTTAAAAGTTTATCTCTCTTCAGTCTAACTCTTGCTGTGTATTTGGTATTTAAGATCAAGAACTGTTTCAGACTTCTGAAATAACATAGCACTAACTGCAGGTTTACATAATCACAAGCCCCTTTCAGGGTTGTAACACAGTTCTTGACGGGCTTATTTATTAATTCTGCTGAATATTAGAATTGTTATTGTAAGAGAGAATTATCACCTGATAACTTGTGTGTACTATTCAAATTCCATGCTCTTCTGATCTACATTGAAAGAATAAATTTCTAAAGAGATAGCGAATGTTGTTCTTTGGTAGGCATTCTGGTTAAATGCAATTCAAAACATGTATACATATTTAACTAAAGCACGACTGTGGAAATTACTCATAAATATTACATCTTGTAATCACCTCACATTAAAATATTTGCATATTTTTAATATAATCCTAAGGGAGAAATATTAAAAAAAAAAAAATAAAGCCTTTAGTCATGACTGACACATATTAATCTTTCCTCCCCAAAATAGTACGTTTAAAGCCAGATCTCCCTGTCCCATGTTGTTTTGTCTCTATTTTCCTTGCCACACATTAAGGACTTTAGCTGGACTGTGTCACAACATTGCTCATGTTATTTAAACAAAGATCTTTTCCATATCATATTCTCCCAAGATTAAGTGCCTCTGTGTAAGCTACTGTCTACGAGCAATTAACACACTTCTCCTTTTCCACAGAGGAACGTAAAGCTGATCTATTCTTTAAATTCTAATCCACTTTACTAAGAAGTGTTTGTGTATAATTACTAAAGTAATGACGACATTTCCCAAGATCTCTAACTTTACCACAGGTGGTTCCCTTTGTTTGCACAAGA
>JACDJE010000188.1:99131-161631 GCA_016647715.1 Pavo muticus | reverse complement strand
TTAAAGTATTCCCTCTGTGTGGAGCAAATACCATTGCTTTTCCCTGGAACATTAAAAAGAGAATTTATACATTATTTAAATTGGAAGGGAATGAGATATAACATACACCTGACTAAGCTCTTAACATACATAGGTTGGAAAAGACAATTGTTCTCTTGGTAAAGTATGAAAACGGGATAATATAAATCATTGTTCAAAATATGCAATATTTCTGTGATTAAACAAAAGCAAAATAGAAACTAATAAATTCTTTAGAGAACTGCCAACTGCAACACATCTGCTCCTTTTCACATAATAGCAATGTCTACAAATTACCTAGCTAAAACACAGTAAAGGCATACAAAATATACCCTCAATGCAAAGCCATTTGTTAGCTCATGACCTCACAAAGACTGTAAATAATATTTTTCTATTTTTACTCTCACGCATAGAAGAGTACCTCCCACTTGATGTCAGTGGAATTACAACAGGGCAAAATGGAAGGCAAATGAGACCCAATCATTAATTTTTTTAAAAAAGATATTTTAAACTACCGGAGCAGTGCAACTGAATGCGACCCTAAATGCAAAAATTGCATTGAAAGCACAACTTAATATTCTTGCATAGTAATTTGTGATCTTTCAAGATGATCAGGCCATTTATGATGCCCAGGCAATATGTTATGGTCCATTAGCTAGTAGTTTGTTCATCCTTCTGTATTTAAGAAAACAAAAATGCTTTAGCTTGAACTGATAGATTTTAGACAACCTGTGCGAATTATTCGCCCCAAACCTCACCTACTTGATATACCATCTCTTAAAATCTTATTTGCAAAATTAATTCTAATTGGCTGAGTATTGTGCTCTGTCACTTGGAATGAAAACTGGTTGAAGAGCTGTAAACAAAGGTTAATACCAACAAACAGTATATCAAATTGAGGTGAACACAAAGTTTACTGCGAGTTCTTCTACTTAACTTCTATATTAATGACAGCTAAGAGTAATTTGTGAAGTGCTGTAACCAACCAAATAGACAAAAACAATTTTGTAGGTGTCTAAATAAGTTACAGAATTGATTATACGCTGTAGTAGAATATTTGGCTAAAGAAAATGCAATTTCATGTATCAGAAAAAATAAAAAAAAGATTGAATGAAAGAAGGTCAGTAAGAATTCAGGAAAGTTATAATGCTGACACACTTAGTGAGAAGGATAGATGACAGCACATGCACTCATACACTGAGACAACACTCGGTGAGACAGTAAGAAAAACTACGTCAGTATCTATGGTACTGTTGTGCTCATAAAAGACTGCAATCATTAATACCATAGCACTATATTTATTCTCACAATGTCTCCGTGAGATAGAGAAATACTGTTATCCTCCTCTCCCTCATGGGAAATTTAAGCACAAGGGAGACCAAGGGCAATACCCAAAGCAACTCTTTTTTGTTCATTTGTGTAGCTGTAACTTTCACTTTGTGGCTAAATAATTTTATGTGCAAGGGGTGTAACTCCCACTTAAAGGCACTGGAATTGCTTATGTAAATGTTAGGTCTGAATATATAGGCTCAGGATGAAAAACATTAAACACAGGAAATTCACCATCAGTGTGAAATGTGCCGTAACTTCCCTCACATACTTGGCATGCTTTAATGTTATCAGGCAGAAGTCAATAGCAAAAGGAGCCTTCAGCCGAGGATCCTCCTCCTGCTGCTGCCATCTCATGCTCCCCAGAACGCTGTTCTGCAGAGACCCCTCCTAGCAGAAGAAGGATGAGACTCCCCTGGAGTCCCTCATTTTCACCAGCAACTTCACTGTATTGGGAAACACGTACCCCACCCAGGGCATTTACTGACACCACCATTTGTGGGGATTTCAGCAACAGTTGAACTTTCTGAGTTCCTTAGTGTGCCAAGCTGAACGTCAGTTACTGTTTCAGCAGCTTCGATGAGGCAGTAAGGTTCATACATCATCACCACTGCCCTTAGAGATTTCAGTTTGGAGTCAGTCAGCAAACTATGCAATCAGTCCTTCTCACTCTGTATAGACTAAATACTTCAAATTTAATTTGAAAGAGAAATACAGCAAAAGAGAGTGTAACATGGCATATCTCTCAAAACCAGATTGAAAATCTTGAAATAACTTCAGAAAAGTAGAATGGTCCTTCATGGACATCACCACACCGTTCCTTTTGGCCTGCTCATTAGCTGGCATAAAAAGCCATTCCTTTATTGAATTTAGTGCATGTCTAAAACACTTGAGGATCTTGCCATTGCTGACTAAAAAAAAAAAATAAAGAAAAAATAAACCGTGATTAAGTTTATCACTACAATAAAATAAAAGCAGATAGTGGAGATACCGTGGTCACTTCTAGTCTAACATAATCTTGGCTTAAAGCAGTTTCTGATCAACTGCCTGATTTGTATAATTCTGCTACCTGTTGTGTGGGATTGCATTCACATTTTTGATTTTAAAATCTGACATCATGGTCTAAAAACATCCAATTGACTTCACTGGGATTTTGAAGGGATAGCTCACAAAGGAATCACATCCATAATTTAAAAAAATCACACTTTTATTACAGAAATATGCAAACAACTGCTTATTACGTGAGGGAAACTAAATGCATATTTTAATTATAGGGAAAAAATAAAATTAAATGTAGGTAAATCAAGTAGCTTGCTTATAAGAGGAATGCAATAATGCTCCTCAAGATGAATTTCTTTGATGTAAAATTTCAGTGTCTAATTCTGGGAACTTGTTTTCAGATGATGTTTGCCTTTGTAACAAATTCAAATAAGAAGTTTCATCCCCCAGTAATTCTGCTAGCTGCTCACTTCTGCCTACATGCATTCATGTCCTTCCTTCCTGTGCCAACACAACTGTCCAAGAAGCCATACTATGAATCAGATGGCTGACATGAAGAGAATCCCTTTTTCCAGGAAGAAAAGTTACTGAGGACACACAGTTTTGCGACATTATAATGCCATAAGGATGCCATTAGCCACAAACTAATAACTAGTAACTACAAATAACATCCTTAATGCAAAAGGACATAGCGAAGATAATTCTTTATAAAGAGCAGCGAGAATAGATTATCTGTGCTCAATTTCTCCCTCAAGTCAGTTTTTAGAATACATGTTATTTTCTATTTACTCTATTTTTTTTTTCAAGTTTTCTGCTTTATTATTTTTTCTGCAATTCTTTTATTCTAGTTACACCTGAGTTGTTAATACCTGAAAGATGTCTTTCATCTAGATGTGTCTTTCATTTGTTTCTTTGTCAATTTGCCAAAATATTACTAATAATGAAATATAACTTCTACTTTTGAGACAAATTAACTCATGGAGAAAGGGAACTTAATCAAAATAGTTTACAGCTTAGCTTGGGCATAAACTAGTGCCCATACACTAATTTTAATTATCACAACTGACAAATGAGTTCAGTATTTATTTTTCCTTTATAGGCTGAAGTACAGTGCCATTTAATAAAATGCACTCTGATGTTACCCTTGGATTTAAACAGAGCAATACAGAACAGGAAAAATGATAACTAAGTGTGATTGCATCTTCTCTTGGGATCTCAAATAAGCATATGAAAGACGCAGGTCTTTCAAGTAAGAGCATATACTTGATGGCATATCTCTTTAGCATGCCTTTTTTTCTTAACAAGGAAGCTCATTTAAGATGTCCATGCTCCCAGCTTCTACTGCACACAGTCTTTCACCGTCCTCTTATTTCTGAATAACAATGATCTGTAAAGCCATTCCATAACTGGATATCCATTCATATGGCCATCCATGATCTGGAGGTGGGAAGAAGTGGCAAGGAGCTGGAATTTCTTAAGATAGCTTTGCTGATGAGAGAAAGGAATTGTGGTCTAAAATACATGTACAGGCTGAGCTAATAATCACGCCATGCATACGACAAGAAACAAAAAGCCATCTCCCTTTATATCATCTACATTTATGAAGAATTGTAGCTCACCTGCCCAACAAAGGCATATTCTGAATTTGAATTAGCTGACTGCAAGCAAGAAAGTCAGGCTCGTTTTGGTTTAAAGCCATGTTAACAATTCCTGGACTGTTTATAGACTTGAGCTGTAAACACTGGTAAAAATTCAGGCTGCTTTACCCTCACCATATTTTAATTCACGTCCTCCACTTGAGTTAGCCAGCCCAGTTAAAGAAAGTGTGTGTGTACATATACGCACGTACACATGCTTTTGCCAATACAGACTACCACGACCAGTGGGAGAAAAGCAACTAATAGCTATTACTCCACTCCAGTTAAAAGCTCTGGATAGGTCACAGTTACCAGGGCATTTCTTACACACTTCCTGCTGCTCATATTCTTCTTCCACTACATCTTTTCATACTACCAGTGTGGTGGCCTATGGTGATACCTGAATAACCATGTGAGGGCACTGATTGGGCCAAAAAAAATATTTTTTGCCTTTTATTAATTAGAGATAATCTTTGTGTTTCAAATCACCTGGAGGTCCTCAAAATTACTGCATACTGGCAGCTGATGGTATAACACCAAAATCAGAATGCATAACTGTGGCCATGAGTTCCCTATATCACCCTTGCTTCTACTGATAAAAAATATCTGGGTAACGTTTTCCCCAGGGTGACTACATTTCTCCTGTCTGCCTGGCAGCTTTGATCCACATCTCATTAAAATCATTCAGTCTTAAGTAACTTGCCTTAAGTCACTCAGGAAAGTCTATGATAGAACCAAGAATAGAAACCTGATCACTCTTAGCAAAGAATGGGATTACTTACATGGCTAAAATGACTTAGTTTCTTAAGTCTTTGCACGTTTGAGTCTTATATTCCTTATGTAGAGAAAATCTCTCATACAAAAAGTAAAATGAAATTCTTAAATAAAATTTGGAGAATGTATTGTTTACACTAAATAGCTTTGTGTTGAAGTTGAAAATTTCCCATACTGAAAGATTTGTATGGTAAGCACGAAAGGTACAATTCTGTTTCTTTCTTACACACTTTCTTCATGTGTTTTCTCCTATTCCCTTTTTGATCTCTCTCTCTCTCTCTCTCTTGCTTTAATTAGATTCAAGATTATTCGTTGGTTACAAATATATGCATATAACAGCTTCTTTTTGCCTGTAAGTCTCTCAGGTTTATTTTAATAGCCTAGAAGACTGAGATACGTAAAATATTTTCTCAGTGACGCTCATGTAGAATATGTAGCATTTTATTAAGAGCTTGATTTCACTATGTTTT
Source organism: Pavo muticus (assembly GCA_016647715.1). Classification (NCBI taxonomy): domain Eukaryota; kingdom Metazoa; phylum Chordata; class Aves; order Galliformes; family Phasianidae; genus Pavo; species Pavo muticus. The sequence goes on along the minus strand of JACDJE010000188.1, from coordinate 156,404 downwards.
AAAATAGAAAACGTGTAAATACAAGGCCTACTTCATGAAAAAAAAAGTTTTGTGCTACAACATATGCATAAGGGGTTTTTTCATTTCATATAAACAGAAATGAAAAGAAAAAAATGTTCTTTCATAATAAATAAATACACAATGACAAAGGTTACAATTGAAGGGATTACAAATGACAGAAGCCAACATAAAAACTTTCAATATCATACTTTTACTTTAATATGAAGACATTATTATCAAAGGAAAATACTTGAGAAACGCTTTGATAAAAATAATCTCATGCTATCTTTGAAGCAGTTTCATTTATTTTACTACCCACTGTGTTCCTTATCTGAAGGCCAAGTATAAGAAGTTTCCTAGTTTATGATTAGGAAAGAATCTGATAGATTAGAAGACTCAATTGAAGTTGGACATAATAAGTATTAAAGTATTACATGACATTAATCCTGCCATTCCATTACTCTCTCAATCACTGTGCACAGACTAATTATTCTGAAGCCAGTGTTCAGGAGAAAATAGAAACATACTTACACTGGGTTGGAGTAATCTCTTTATTGCATCAACAAGGCTAGCTCTGTACTGGTCCAGAAACAGGCTGACATTGAGAAGAGAACAGAATCCAGATTAAAATGGGTTTTCAATTCTAATGATACTAATGCAGATAAGTACAAGGCTAATTACATATGTTTACACAATACTGTAAAAGAGAAACTGTGGTCTACATTCCTGTGGTCCAATTCAAGTACTTTTTAATTAAAAAAATAAACAAAAACAGGTGAAGCCTGAAGCAAATATCATCTAAACCAAAGCTCAAAAATCAGCACGAACCTTTGCGAGGCTGAAATTCACAGATCACGTATACACGCTATTAAAATACTACCCTATCAGAAATCAGAATCAATACACTGTGATACAAAGCTAACATTTTACATGCTTTCTGTAAAGGGAGGGTGGAATTTTTAGAAGTATCTTCTATTGTACTTTGAGTGCTATTATTAAAGGTATTTTTTTCGTTTTCCCTTTACAGTTGTAGCATTAATTTGTTATTACGTATTATGCAGATTTTTTTTTTATTTTTATATCTATGTCTATCTTTCCACAGAAAGTGTAACAAGCCCCTAACTCCTCACTCCCTCAAATGCTGTTCAAACACAATGACCCAGATCATACAGAGCTGTCCTCCCTCAAATCTGAAATCTTTAATCTCCTGCACTGACAGCAGCAAAGCCAATTTTCCCATGCAATGTTGCCAACGTGCTCATCTCTATTTTGGCATGATTATCTCATGATTTGAGGGAATAATCAATTCTTCATGCCCCTCAGTACCTTAACATATATACTAATACTGGCAACCATGGTACCAATCACTCTTGACTAGATATTCGTGGACATGTAGTTAATGTGGATGAGAGACATTTAAAATAGTTAGTGAACAACCATCAGATAGCAACAAATGCCTTTTAGTCCTTACTATTGTGGGCTGCATTTATATTGGTAATTCAGATAACAAAGACTCCTATCATGCAGGCCATAAATAATGTGATACTTTCTTCATTATTTTTCATTCTTTCTCTTTAATAAAACTACTTCCAGTTTACGTCAAGCTCAAGCTCAAGCTCCACACTAGAAGGCACTTTGTCCAATCTTTATGGTGCTTTTCTACAATCTCCATTCCTTTTTACTAAAATAACACTTTCTGAAGGGTGGGTGATTTTGTTCCAGGTTTGAAATTTCTAAATGAATATATGAAAACAGTGGCCTGCTAACTGCAAGCCAGTCAGGATAGGTAAGGACACTCCACAGTTACGGAAGTGAATACAATATTAAGTATGAAAGGGTGAAGCAGCTGTATAAGAACTGTAAATTTTCCTACTCAGGAAAATAAAAAAAGAGCCCTGTCAGCAACTAAATATCAATGAAAACTGGCAGACCCCCATATTGTTGGAAAATATGTAGACTGGCTATCCATCTACCACACATTTCTTGAACATTTTGTATAGAAGTACTACATTTTTAATTCCTTCAGGAAGACACTGAATTACTGGATGATAAGCTGACTGACAGCCTGTCCAAAAGAAAATTCAAATTTTAGCAATTGGCATGATAGCTGCTCTTCAACCTTGATTAATCTTATTGGAAGAAATGGACAAATATTTGTTTAAACTTAATTCATTGAAACAGCAGTTGATCTCTGTAATGTCTCCCTCATTTCAGGTAGATCTCCATACAGATAGATACCATAAGACATTACTTTGCCAGGATCATGGCCACCTGCAGAAGAGATGGAATACAGTGCACCAGTTCTCTCCGAAGAGAATCTCTAAAAATAATTTTCTTCAACACAAAAATCACAATTTTGATGCACTTTTCCAGAACTAAAATTCATTTTTCAGGGACTTTCATACCACCATTCTGTCTTTTTACAATGAGATGGAGGCACAATTACTGCTACCAGTCTCGTTCCTTTGCAGTAATATAATTACAGGTCTTTGTTCACCGGGAACTTCAAATATTTGGGTGATCTGCCAAGAGACTGGACAATTTCAAGGATACCATTTCTGCCTGACACCCACTTGATATTTGAGTGTTAAAGGAGACAGACTGCCACCTACTCTGACCAGAGGGAGCATGGAAGAACATTCCTAGTTTCCCTGAGTTGAGGATGCCCCGGATGAGGAAAAACCAGAAGTTGTCAGATGATCTGTGATGCACATAGGTCCAGCATAGGATTTGGCCCATGGAAGGAGATTTAGTCACGCAATTCTTCTTAGCAGTAGCATTTGTAGGATTAAATACTAACATAGCATACTGAATATGTACCCCTTGGAAAATCCTTTAAAGCTCATTCAAATTACATAATATATTGTTCTAAACCACTCTCACTTTGTTCTCATACTTCATTTTAAATTTGGCTTGGCTCACTTTGGTGGGCTCAGTATTTTTTCTATTAAAAATATGATATATGGTTTTTTTCTATAAAAAATATCTCATGTTTATGTAGAAAGGAACCTGCAAAAATCCCAGTGTAGGACAAGAATAAAAAGGTTTTTTTGGGGCCAGAAAAAGTTTCTGATCTCGGCAGTAAAGAGGCAAGAACATGGTTTATGAGTTGGCCTTTGTGTAGGCAGTGCTGTTAATCTGTAAAATCACATGAAAGTTTACACCAAAGTTGTATGTAAGCAAGCCACAACGAAACATTTAATAAAAAAGGTAGATTCTTTCTTCATTTCATGCTGCTGTATTGTCTTGTTATCTTGTGCCTTGCAACAACTGGCATGTGCTTACATTTTACAGACTGTAATGTGAACTTATTCTTCTTTTTGCATATTTTCAATTAGAAAAGGAGCTTAGTTTACAGGTGTACTTCAGAGATGATTACATTTATAGGTAGTGAGTGCCCTGTGTAAGAGACACTTTTAGTTGACCTTCGCTTGCATGGCTAACATAAACCAAAACAACCTTCTACACTGTCAGATTACAATGCACTGGAAAGTGTGGGCGAGAAAACAGACTTGAAATGAATAATAGATTTAAACTGAGGAAGAATAGAAATCTTACTGCATTCCTGCAGAAAGATTTCTTTATATCAAATAAAATACTAACAGGAAAAAAAAAGGGTATATTTTAAGTTATCTAAAGAATATTTTCAGTTCAGTTTTGCATTCTTGTTGAATCCATGACTCCTCGTGACATCAGCAAGAGTCTCAGCAGGGAAAGTAATGTGGGACAGGCCTGCCAGCTTCTGCTGTGAAAATCCTTGCACATGTGCCAAACTTTAAGAATACAATCACTCTAACTACATAAAGTTGGATACTATGCATTTACAAGGTGATATGAAGTTTTAGACAATATTCTGTCTCTTCATTAAAATTATGTGTAAAAACTCAGTTTGCAAAAACCTGCAAGGCAAAGATTTTTCTGCTAGCTCTGACTGCTAGCTCTGATCCTGACTGTTTTCTCAGACTAAAAATCTCAGCAACTTTTTTCTTTCTGTCTATATTTGTCTTAACAAAGAAAATAATCAGAAATGTGAGGCTCCTAGGAGCTTTGGACGAGTCTTGTTAGTGGCCCATCCACACAGACACCTGTTATTTCTCCTCTCTAGTCATACTCATCCTCACACTTCCAGCATCTGCTTGACCTTGTACCTACAAGCACAGGTCAAATGAAAGTTCAGAATTCTGGCAGCCTCACCTGGCCTTGAAAATGCTGCTTAAAAAAACGAGGTGAGTGGATATGCTCTAAAAATTCCATTATTTCAGTAATTTCTTCCAATGTATCCTTCTTCCAGGTGTGGGCTTGCTGAGATATATATTTTTTTCCCTTATTTTTTATCTCATAGTTGACATTTTACAAGTTATTTCAGAACTGCTGAGCCATGAAACTATTTTTATTGTCAAAATACTGAATGGTTAAATAATGACTAGCTTTCACCATTTGCCTCTTATTTATTTTATAATCTAGTTGAGCTTCTAAATTTAGCTGTTAACTAATAGACAGTCTGTTCTGGGAAGTAACTTATTTTCCACCCCTGCACACAAGGTTTATGAACGCCTGACTGTAAATATATGAATATAAACACATCACCGCTTGTTGTAATCACGTACATTTTTACTTGAACCTCCATGTGGATTTGGAATATGTTTATGAATAGAGCTTGTTTTCATGTAAATGGGATCAAGTAGTACCACTGGTTAGCTATTCAGGGAATCAGAAAATATCACCCTTGCTGGAAATACTTCAATAAGAATTTATCCATGTACCTAATATTTGAACTCAGATTTTTTACTTTATAGTTCTCTGTTCTAATCCCAGATTTTACTGACTGACAATGAGCTATATGGTGGTGTTAAACTAAATACAATCTCTCCTATCTGTTTTTATCACTGAATACTTCAAGTTTCAGCTGTGGAGCTGTAAGAAAAGAAATTTCTTTTCCTCTTCAATGACAGCCTAAAAATTCAGAAAGCAAAAACCCTGCCAACAGTTCTAAAGCCAATTCTATATCTCGGAAGAGAAATACATGAAAATGAAAAGAAAATTTGAGTTTGATAAAGCAAGGAACATTTTTTTTTTCCAGCTTTTTCATGTATCAGAAAATCTAGTGTCCATAACTAAAAGAATGATTTTTAAAAGAAGCAAACAATAAAGGGATTTCATGCTTATTAAACTAGATATATATGGGCACTTGGAATAAGAAAACAGAGGCAATTTCTGAATAAAAACACGTGTTTTAAACTAACCTGCACATTTCTATTTATTTTTTAGAAGTCTATAAATATTTATACACTTACCTGCATCGTAAGTGCTTCAAAATAAACATACAAAACGCGGGGATTGCAAATGCATAATGTATTTTACCTGTTATGTGTGATTCTTTGTTTCCTACAGAAACTACACTATTTCCAAAAAAACCGGGAGGAGTATTAGCAAGAATATGACTGGAAAAAAAACCCACCAACTTAAGTCTCGCTCTGCTGTACTCACAGCACAAATAGGATGACATGGTGTGAGTATCAAGAATACAAGAGATGGCACAGACAGGTTGTTTTGATATTTGCGTGAAGAACAAATTTAACTCTAAATCTCTTGGCAAGACCTTGCTTCACCCACATAATCTGGAGAACATCCATATGTGAGCCTTGTCTAAGCCTCCGAGAAGACTGCTGCCCTCCTGCTCATGTCCGCCAGCACTCTGATCTGACTTTCATACTTAATCTGATCTAATCCTGCCCAGCATTAACTTCATCTGTGCAATGAAACCTGGAGTATCCATTCTAATATTTGGTGAGGAAGGCATTTACTAAATTACTTGCTGAAATCATATGGTGTTGTTTAGCTCCTTATTTTAATCAGATGATGCATCTCTGAGGCACATTATCAGCGATTAGTTAGAAACCCTCCTCTGTCTTTTTTGGGAACAAAGAACTCCTCTGAAATTAAATGAAGCACTGTTGCATTCTGCAAACAAACAAGTATTAGAAATAGGAGAAAAAAGAGGACTAAATACACTTTCTCTTGTGTTACACAAAAATGATAACTTTTCTGAAATCAGAAGAGTTTGCTTAAATAGCAAAACATCAAACAAAAAAAAAATTAAAAAAAATAAAGCTCTAGGGGAATATTTTATCAGAAGCCTCTTAAAAAGAACATTGTTTAAAAAGACAATAGACTGCTTCACACTTCCCTTTCCCTTTTACCTTTAAATGTTTCTCAGTAAGATACAGAAATCTGCTGAACTGAGCTATTATAGGAAGTCCTTGCTTTCAGAATTTGGTCCTTTACAATGTGTAGTGCAACAAAACATAAACAGCTTTTTCTAGTTTAGACATTTAAGGGGTCAAGAGGAAATAGTAATGAAAGACAGACTTCAAAATAACTACTCTTCTAAATTAAATCTGCACATCTTTTTACATTTAATTTATATATTGCAAATAATTAATAATTTGCTATTAAAAAAAGTTAGCATGCTGTAAATAAAGTAAGCACAATTCTACAAATTCAGTATCAATAATGGTTTCTGTCAATAAAATTTATTTGCATGAATTATTAAACAATATCCTGTATTACAACATGTATACCTCTTTTCATAAATTAAATGGTGTACTCTGATTTTTTTACTAAGAATTCTCTTACAATTAACATGTGCCACTGTAAATAACATAAAGCCTTTTTCTACAAATACTGCTGTCAAATTGATTTAAGAAGCAGAATGTCATGGGGAAAAAAGGGTTATGAAATCTTTTTTTCCTTGGAAAGATTTTCCAGGGAGCAAAAAATATATCCCCTTATATCAATAGTCAGATCTTTCCTAAGAAGTAAGCTAATTGAGCTGTTTGTGTTGATAAACTCCCTTTTCTCCAGACTGTTCCTCACTGAGCCATAATTATTTGCAATTTGCCTAAGTCGTCCATTTACTGATACGTCAAGCATGAAACAGAGGCAATTCCAGAAAATGGAAATGCTTCTCAAAATCAATCTTTGGGAAATAATGTGGTAGAAGTTACTGTGTGATAGAAGACTACCTTATAACTGTCACATGGAGATGAATATTAATTTGTTGAGGTTAAGGTGGCTTTGTGCTTCATTTGTTGACTTTGCTTAGCCATCAGCAAGCAGCACAGTACAATTACTCCAGCAAAGCTATTTTTCTAACATGAGTTTTATGATTTTTATGTACTTACCAGTCAGCACACATAACAATGTCAAAATGTCCTTCCAGTTGAGAGACATCTGTCTCATTATCCCATCGTAAAATGCTAGAGGAAAAAAAGATTTTTTAAAAAAATGAAGAAAAAATAAAAAAAGGACTTCTGTTTTTCATCTTGAGATTTAAAAAATATTAATATCATTCTATGTGACACAGGAGTGTTTTTAAGAGCATACACTTGTTACTTTCAAAAATGAGTGTAAAAATATTATTCTGTGTATTTTTCAGTTTTAAATCTCAAAGGCAAAGAGCCACCTTTTAATTATATCAGAAAGGCAATCCATGCAGGTTCTGACCAGTGGATCACCGACAAACATTCATTTCTGAGTTAGTGACAGCTGTACGGCCTCAGACTTTTACCCCTTAGCACCAATGCATGAGAAAGCCTGGGTATTGACAAAGTGAATGAAATAGGAATTTGCAGACCAAATGGATCTTCGTTACATCTGGCAGGTGAGCCGGCCGTGTTTCTCACTGATGAAGTGAGCATTCACTTGGGCTCAAGGGAAGAAGGACAGGGCAAAAGAATGCCAAGCTTAACTCTGGTGCTGGCTATGTCACCTCAGGCAAGCTTAAAAATACAGCAGCGCTGACTTTGTCAACACCTATTCTCTTCTAGGTGATAAGTTATTTATTTCTGAGATACCTAATAACAAGCAAGAATGCACTTTTGTGCAAAGTTCTTCTTTGTTTACAAATGCTGCCAAATTATGTAGCTGCCACAAAGGATTTCGGTGCTTGGCTCCCTTTTAAAAAACAGCAAATCAGTGTTGGAATTTACGGCATACTTAAAATATCATTACCCCAAAGATTTGAAGCTGCATTTCTATTTCTAGGCTATTTTTAAGGGAAAAAAAAAAAAAAAAGAATCCATCTTTCTTTTTCATTTCCTGGTTATTTATAATAGAAAGTAGATAAATATTTACGGGAAAAGCACTTGTGGGGGAAGGGTCTAATCTGATCTTGACAGGTTGTGCATGCTTATCTCAGTTTTGTATGAGTCTTGACCAAATAGACCCTTTAGTCTTCCCACAGCTATAATCTACTTCTGGTTAAAAGCCATCTCCATTCACATACTAGTCCTAATATTTAACTGAGGATCAGTTATAATGCATTCATTCAAAAATGTTCGCTAAGTATGCAGGAAAAAAAGAATTTTTTTTTCATTTACTATGCTCTATGCAAGATGTTGGTGGATGTATAGGTCAATTGAGACAGACTCGCCGAGAATTAAAGTACTAGTATATGAGTATACATATGCAAACAGACACAAAATTTGAGGGAGAATGCTTTCAAAATATGAAAATTATGAAAGGAGAGGTCCAATTGGTTGGAACAGCTTTGAATATCTGGGTGTCAGTGTACTCAAACAGACGGGGACTCATTAGCCCATTTTCCCTCCTGGAATTTACTGTGGCAGTCCAAAGAGAGAAAAGAGTAGATTAATTTAATTTTTCCCCCCCAAATTGAAAGTATTCCAGATTTTAGAAACCTAGGTAGCTTTGCACACTGGCACGCAGCAGGCATCCAGTAGTGGAAAGTGACAAAGGAGAGTTCTCACTCTCAGCTGCTGGCTGCCTGCTGGCTACCAGCAGCTTTTTCAACCCTGTTTCCGTGGAAACTTAGGTTAGAATGGTGAAAATTAGGTAAAGGTAAGTTTTGTGGGTTTAAAGCACGCACTCTAATATTTTAAGAATCTTGAAGCAGACGTGGAAATTGGTAGACGAACTGTGAGCCTTAAAAGGCCAACTTTGGTTCTCATTGCTACAGAAACAGAGATCTGATCAGTACCACTATAGGGATTTGAATTATGATTTTTTTAACCCATATATTTACTATACTTCACACACACAATTAGGAAGGCAGTCTCCTGGAAAACAAAGTCTCTCTCATGTTACTGTCAGGTTTGCATTGAGCACCAGAACACAGCATTTTCTCTGTACACCCATTGTAGGCACAAGAGAGATGGTGCAGGTAGGCAAAAGAAACCATAACGCTGGGCAAAATCTAGAGTAGATGACTTGCCAGGAGCACGAGCAACATGGTTGGCATGAGTGTTGTAACAAGGAGTGAGCCAAGGGCCCCACATTCAGCCATAAGCCAGTCTTCTTCCACTTCCCTGATGTTGCACGAGGGCTGATCTTCGTCACTAGATCCAATACTGTAGTTTTGCAATGGCCAGTAACAAATTTAAAAGTAAGATTTTTGAATTCAATTTTGCCACTAGCATTCAGAAGTATAAGGAAAATCTTCATCCATGGGGGGAAATAACAACATAAACTAAAGATAATTTGTATAACATAAATAACACAACAGGAGTCATTCTGATTTCACTCACGATGGAAAGGTGAGGCTACAAGCCGTATATCCTTGCTATCCTTAGACAAGTGTAAATATTACCAGTAAGTGAAGCACAGCTAGGGTACATGAAGCTCAATACAGACTGCAACGTTGGAAATTATTAGGTAGCTTAATCTGGGCTACCCTATCTACACTGTTATCTGTTCAGTGCTTCCACAGATTTGCATGAGCTGCAATCATACATCTGCACCTGCACCTGTAAAGCAGACTTGCCCTCTCGTATTAGGGAATCAGAAATAATTCTGCTCAGAGTCAGCACTATTACATCATTAACAATGATGTCAGAATCAGCCTGATTCTGAATCAGAATCACATAATTTCCATTCTAGGAAAAGTAGTGAATCAGAGTCAGGATATGTATAAATACCATCAACTACTAATAAAACTTCCTATAATCTAAATACAATTCCTGAATTTGAAGAACAGCAAAATCCACTGATACTGCAAAACCATTGAGTTATGTGAAGACGTATCTAAATGCATGTGATCCATATGTACTTTATGTACTTCTTCTAGGGATTGTTGAGGACGTGATTCATGGACTCAGTTGTCAGGTCTGAAATGAATACCAAAGACAACATAAAGTAAGTGCTGAATACATTTCTATTTAAAGAAAAGTACTGCTAGGAAACTCAGAAGAGTGTTAGCAACAGAAATATGAAAAAATCAGTCTTTATGAAGTTTCCTCTAAAAAACAGAAATAAAATGAAACAATGTCATGCCATAAAAAGTCTTTTTTATGTCAGTATCATTCTGAGTGCAGTCACAAAAAATACAAGCCTTGGTAATCCTTCCTTCTTGTTCCCTTTCCAATGATACTGAGTTAGTGGACGTAAAACAGACTACTTTCAGAAATAGTAAAATTCGGAACTGATTTTATAATGAGGATCGTGGTGCCAAACAATTGGGAAGCCTGCAAAGAAGATTTCTGTAAAGTTGTGTTTTTCAGTCTGCTTGAATTCTTTGAATGGTCATCTTGAATGTAAATAGCAGATAAGAGCAAGAAAATTCTGAAACCCACTGGAAATAGAAAATGTTTTGGGTTCTTTTTTGGCTGTAAGATGATGAGAAATAACACAGGACCCAAGGGAAAGACACAACCGGAAAGACACAATTGTTAGTGTGTCTACTGTTAGTAGATGAACACTGCTCACCTGCCATTTAAGCCAAGATGATGGTGGCTGAAGCTTGGCACCCAATAATGGCTGCTCTACCAAATGAATTTGACCAGTTTTCAGCAGAAAAGTACCCACGTCACAAAGCTATTACTGTAATTAGCAATCTTGATGGCAGTCCTAGCAAAAAGGACAAGAACTGAATGGGCTATGGAGAATGAACTATCCTCTTACAGGCAGAGGTGGCTTCTCCTGGTCAGAGAGAAAGCATACTATCAAAATAGTCTGAGAAAATATGTACTGATGCTTTAATTTCTGAGATCATAAATCTCATACCATTTTAAAGCATCAAATTCATTTTTAAAAAAATAGAAAAGAGAAAAAGAATGAAAGCATGTTTTTTAATTTCTTCATTTCTTTCTTTTCTTTTTTCCTTTTTCACCTTGCTTATTTTTTAAATTGCCAAACAGGCAAGATCAACTAAGAAAATAGATACTGAAAAAAGAGCATCCTTTATTTAAATACTGCCAACTTAACCCCCCTCTCCCCCCCCAAATATCCCTCTGTGTTTAAAAAAAAAAAAAAAAAAAAAAAAAAAAACGCACAGCAAAACAGCAAACGTAACAAAGACATTAAGGCATTTCCCCTGTATAGTAATCCTAATTTATGGAAGACAGTGTAACAAATGTCAACACTCTTTATCTTAACATTAGTGAAGTATCACAACAATCTACAACAAAAGACCTGATTTTACTGGATTTTCATTTCTCCTACAAAGTTCCTCATTACTGTTTTTATTCAACTTCTGTCATTCAGTGGTTGTCTAGGCAGGTAAGTTACATTAAAAAAAAACAACAAAAAAAACCCCCAACAAGTTAAGTCTTGGATAATAGAAACTTGAAACATTTCCAAGACTCTTTGAGATGTTTTTGAGATGAATGGCATAGGTTAGAGTAGCTCTCAAGTTAGCAAAAGAGACAATGTGCAAATACAGACAAAAAATCAAAATTAGAAGAAAGGACAAAAGACACGAGAGCCTGCCTTGCTTCAAACTGTATTAATAGTTGTAATAAAGATTTTTTAAAATGGCCCAGTTAGCAGATGAACATCTACCTAGTACCACTCTCTACCCACCTCTTCTTTTCATATTTTAATTTAGGTTTCAGTTTTGAAAAGTATTATCATTGGTATACATACTGTCTGAGGTAAAAGATTGTGTCTGGGGATTTATATGACTTTTTTCTATGACATTAACCTAGCATGTTCATTAACACATTAACAAAAGGCATCACCAGGATGTTTCTCCACGTCTTGATCTTTGTTTGAGATTACTCAGTTTTGTACAAAGATCAAAAAGATGGATATTAACTACTGACAGAGGTGATGTGTATACCTATCATTACAACTCCTCTGGAGTCTTTCAAGTTTGCCTGCTATCATTTCCCCACCCTTATTTTTTCATTAGGCTGTTCTTATTTCTCCATCTTCTTCTATCTTCTGCCTTTCTAAGTTTAGCTCTCTCATTTTGCTCTGTATACTTATCCATTATTTCATTCCCCAAAATGCATAACTGGTATCAAGAGACCAAGGTTAAACTTCAAACCACAGGTAACCAACATCAGTCATTCTTCCTTTCCTCTCATGCTTCTACACAGTTTGAATGCAATACATACAATTGCTGATGGAAATTTCCTATATATCTGATAATTTTGCAGTGCCTCATCTCTGAATTTTACTTCTGGTTTATCTCATCCATAAATGCAAATCCCACTACTCAATTCTGTACTACATAGCATCTAGACTCATAACTCAGCTTTTTTCAAAGCCTCAGTGAGTGAGAAGCTCATTGCAAGACTTCATTGTTACCTCCATTTCTTGATCCCTAGAGACATAACAATTAATTACAGTCTATAATTTAGATTTAGTTTTGACGCTCCTCTATATATGTAAACCTCAACTCTGTTCAGATTTTGCCAATTTTCTTTGCATAGCATCTCTTAGAAGTTTCCTGTCTACCCACTCCACTTTAACTCTTGACCATGTCATCATTACGAACATCTTAACATTACAATATTGTTCTCTCCTGGAAAATGCAGTCTTTCCCTATTAATATTTATTCAGTAAGCTGCTGCAAAGATTGTTTTTCTTGCCTATAACCATGATCTTGTCACCTTTCTCTTTGTATTTTTCCAGGTAAGTTGCAAGTCTTGTCTTTCAAATGCTTCACAAAAGTTCAGTTCCCTATTTGCTATCTCTCATTCAGTATTGAAAGAACAAGTTCCTTCTTTAATCAGCCCTAATGTCAGCCTATATTTTCCACTTAGCTTTTCAAGAAAGCACCTTTACAATTTTCTTCCACTCTGTTATCCACAAACAGTCACAAACTTACTCCATTATCCTTGAAATTCTCCTTTAAAATAGTGCCTACAAAAACTAGAAAGAGGTTAGGCTACTCTTGTGCCTCAACCCTTGTCTATAATGCTGACTACAGGTATCCTTGTTATCCTTCCTCACAATATTTATCTCTGGTCTTAGGCCATAGACTTTCTAACTGAAATTGCCTTTTTGATATGTGTTCATACAATGCTTGGTACAATTCATGGTACCAAGCCTCATCGCATTAATGCAGTAGCAAAAATGAAAGAAAAAACAAACAAACAACAAACCTAATAAAAAAACAACCAAACACCAACAAACCCCACAAAACCAAAACACCAACAAACCCCACAATCTTGTCTTTCCTGCCTAGAAGTTGCCTTTTAAAAATGGACAATAAAGTTACTTGCTTCCCTTATTCCTCATTCTAAGAGTACCTAAACAACATACAAAGGATGCTCTGAAAGTAATGCCTCCTCATTTATTATGTTGGCCCACAATGTCAGAGGCAGATGTTGGTGGTACGGCAGTAGAGGATGCAGCTTCCCATCAATATCCCACTACATGTTGTTGCTGTATGACAGATGGCAGCAGATGGGCAGTCAGATACAATGGCTTCTGACATGGAAGTGTGGATGAAGGAAAGGTGTGTCATTGAATGTCACCTACTGACATTCAATGATGCTTGCTGAATGTTTATGGAAACCAAACAGTGGATGTGAGCACAGTGGGGTGGTGCGTGGTGCACTTCAGCAGAAGTCACAGCAGCAGTGGATCACTTCCACTGGGGCAGATATTTATGAGCATGGCATGCAGGCTCTTGTTCACTGCTGGTGAAAATGCACAGCAAATGGTGGTGACTGTGAAAAAATAGTGTTTTGTAGCTGAGAATTTGTTCTGTCTAATAATGTTATTGTGCTCTTTGCATCTGTTATAGTTTCCATGGAAATAAATAGGAGGCACTACTTTCGGAATGACCTATGCATTTTGTTAAAATTCAAATGGGAATATTACAGTCCTAACACTCACAGTTTTGCTGTTACTAAATTTCTGGGGCATAATAAATACACTGCATGTAAATACAGCTGTTTCAGAATAAAGGTTTTCATTTTGCAGACACATCACAACCCATCATTCAACACAATTATTTTTTTTTAAAGAAGGGAGAATATCTTGTATAAAAATGTTGTTAATAAAAAATTTCCAACACTGGTGTTTGTGAAATTGCCTTTTCCTTTCTCTATATCAATAAATTCTAAATCACTCTTTATTTAGGAGATTGACTACAGTTTTTAGCAAGTTTCATGTAGTTCATTATGCACAAAATGGATGGTTCTTACATTCTAACTCAGACTGACATGGTAGAGTATTTTATTACGGTATAGTATTTTATTATTAATTAAGTGCATCATTTCAAAATACAAGACAGCATAAGCACACACAGCACTGCTAAGATCAGTAAGTGTAAGCTTTGTAAAAACTGGGTTTTTGAGTAAAAATATGAAAGAAGACAGTTTCTTGCCATATAGAAAATAGTCTATCCATGAATATGGGGAGGAGAATCAAGGGAACAATAAAAAAAAATAGTGAATTAAGAAGGCCCAGAAGGACTGAATGGGGGAAAAAGTTTGAAACAGCAGAGGCTACGCAATTCACATGTGCTCAGATTTTGAGGGCAAAAGGGATCATTACAATCATCTAAGATTTCACGTTGCTTCATCAAGCCCATATATCTTGGGAAATTAATACACATTTAAGAACTGCATTCACTGTTTAAGAAACTACTACTTCCCATAGCAAGATGTTCTAATGTATTATAACTCTCTATCAGATCTCATTTTTTTTCTTGACTGAATTTGTCTAGCTTCAATTTCTACATCATGTTAGGTACTTGTAAGCTAGATTATACAATGATCTTCTATTAAAGGTTTTTTTTTTCCCACATGAGACTTTCAGATCAAAATCAATTCATTTCTTAACAATCAAGTCTTTTCTTTGACAAGTTAAGTAAACAAAGCCCTTTAACTCTCTCATTTCTGAATCCTGATTCACTCTTATGCCTCTTTCCCAGATCCCTTTCATTTCCAATAACGTTTAGCGTTTGAATAACTGAATATTAATAGAACATTAATAAAATAAGCAAAGATGACACTATAAGCATCATTTTTTTCAAAGTTTATCCCAACTCTCCTATGTCTGTGGCAAATAGAGCCACAGGTGCAGAGAGCACCTGTGAAGGAGATAGCCTACTGAAAGCATGTAAAAAGTACTTGATTGTCTATTGAGGCAGAGCCAAGATAGATAAATGAAGGACAGACAAATGTACAATGGTAACACCGTGAACCAGGGAACACAATGTAAAGATTTACTATGAAGTATGGAAATACAAAAGGGCATAGGAATGAAAAAAGGAAACAAACAAAAATAACCCTTAGATTCTAACATCTCATGGACATTTTCCTTTTAAGCTCTAGGAAGAAAGGCACAAGTTTTCTTATACCAATGGTCTCCAGCCAACCTCCCCCCTGTCCAGTCCAAGAGAGTACAAGAACATCTTTGCCAAAATGGTGCTCTTAAAGCTAAGAAGAGAGCATAATAAAATGTACTGAGAATTTAACCGAGAATTATTTCAAATAATGCCATGCTATACTTTTAGATAGTACATACATTTTCTCTTTTCACATAGAATTTTCTCAACAAATCTTGCTAATTTTGCCTTTTTTCTGTTCATATATTCTTACCTGGTCACTTAAAGACGACAGACAAAACTACAATGTGATTTAAAATAAACTGCAATTTTATTAAGCCTACACAAATGGCTGAGATACAAAAACAAAACAAAACAAAAGCAAAACAAACAAACAAAAAAACCACCAAAAAAAACCAAGGTTGGAAGTCAGTGAAAGTCAGGTGGTACTGTCAAACAGTAAAGAAAACTATGAGAAGCATGATATCATCCCTCCAAAGCTGAAATTGCATCCAAATGAAGAAAGGACCACAGACTTTAAAAATTAAGTTAGACAGACTAACAATACTAACAGTACTCTTCTTTTGCTCTAAATCTTCCTGTCAGCTAATGATCAGGATATAGAATGAGAACTCACAGAGGATAGCACCATTTCAGAGAGATGAAATTAATTCTTTGTGCACAAACTGCAGAAGAAACTGAAGACGCTTTCATCACAGAACCCCTTTATGATGGAAGATGTCTTCTTTAAAAAGAAGTCCTGCTTTACAAAACTTCAGGATTTCTTAAAAGGGGTCAGTGAGTATTGAGATAAGGGTGATACTGGGTAGAACAGGCTGCTTCCGATTCCAAAGGACTATTGGAGAAAACCCTCACCACCAACATTTAAGGAAAGCAGACAGCCAAGAGTCCTGGCAGGGCTAAAGAATGGAACAAAAGACAGGAAACAGAATAGTAGTAAATGGTCAGTTCTCACAATGGAGGGAGGTAATCCGCGGGGTTTCTCTGGGACCTGTTCTATTTAACATGTTTACAGCTGAGGATCACTGAAGTGGCAAAGTTTGCTGACACTATGAGGTTATTCAAGATAGTAAGGAAAAGAGCAGGCTGTAAAGAATTGCAGAAGGATGAAACTGAGGTTTGGGACAATAAAATGGCAGATGAAATTCTGTATGGATAAATGCAAAGTGGACAACAGGAAAAATAATCCTGGCTTCATAAAGGAAATGGAGAAAAATTATAATTATCAGAAAGCTCCTTATTTTATGACAGTATCATGAAAACATTACAAGACTGCCAAACTACAGTCAAAAAGCCAATCACAGTTAGACATTTTTAGAAGAGGAACAGAAAGAATACTTATGCTACTACATATATATATAATTCGCGCACATTTTGAATGCAGTACTGTTCACCCTAATCTGAAAGGCAGTAGTTTGAAACCAGGAAAGAAACAGAAAAGGGCAAGTATGATCAGGGGTATGGAATGGCCTCCACTTGAGTTGAATTTTCTCTGATAGAGAGCTACAAATACACAACGGGCACCAACAAATGGACATTGTTTCTTCCCACACATACATAAAACTATCACATGAAGACAGCAGTAACCAGAAATCTTTTCTTCCTAACAAAAGAGCAAGAAGCTATTCTTCTGGCAGCCTCTTCCTTCCTGAGTATGCAAGTCTCCTCCCTCAGGGGGAGACTGGAGAAACAGTTCAAAGAAATTTCCTTTAAGGTTATGAAACTGACAAACACAACTAATTCAATAAACATGCTTCAAAAAGTTTGAATTTAGCAACACATTGATTAGATGACTGAAAACATAGGAATCTTTATTAAAGCTGTCCTACGTTGATAGAACCTGTTGCATGACTCATTGAAATTAGGACAGTTAGAAAACTGGTTTACAGGAAGAACATTGCAGTAAGATTAAAATATTCACATGCTGACAGTTACAGAAAAAGAAGTAATTAATAGAAGAATGGTACTCGCTTATACCAATGTGAAATGTAATCTCTCTGGACCACTAGTTGCTAAGTCTAGTCTTAGCAACTAAGACTAGACTTGTCTATGCCTAAAACTCCTTTGAGTTTAGGCAATAAATATACAAACTCCTAAGAGTCCCATATCAGCAATAAGTACATAGATTTTGTTCTTAACAGTCAGTCTTCTCAGACTGGTGGAAGTACAATTTCCCTGGTAGATGAGAATAAAAAAGGCTGTTAACCTTTAGAATATATTGCAAAGCCTTCTCTTTGATAAAGCTTTTCCATTGTGTCACATGTAATAACAACGGTTTTTCAAAATTCTACAACATAAATCCCAATTTCACATAGATTTCCACACAAAAAAGGAAGAAGAAGAGCAGAGATTCTATAAATGTTATTCCTAATTTGATTGTGGTAGACATGTTCAAAGCAAACATGCAATGCATGTTGCACTAGTAATAACTGATGCTACAAAGACTGCTATCAGGATAACTCATAGGCTAAGTTATGGCATAAACTTGAAGTGGTTCAAGGTTAATTTCTCAGCTATGAGAAAAATGAAAATCATCAAACCTATGCACAATATTCACTTCCCTATGGCAAGTCATTACTAGTAATTTGGTGGCATTTATGTACCTATTCCCAGTAAGCATTAGCAAGGAATTCTGACTATACTACTAGAAGCTAAAAATAAGCATAGAATTCCATAACCATTGCTGAAGTACACTGTTTACTAAATATCTATTATTACAACACATAATATGTCAAACTGCCAGTTTGGCTTACATTGCTGTACTTTTAAACAACAATCAAGAGTTGGCAGAGAGCTAGATAAGTGCTAATTTATTGCATTTTGTATAAATCTAAATAAATAAATGTATGGCAGGTTGTCCTAAGCTAACTTCACTTGACTGATCATGGATTGCTCCTTTTTGCGTTATACATTTTTTGGCAAATTTTCCAGGTCTAGATTTGAATGACTGAAATATCATAACTGAATCTCCTACTGATAATTTGTACTCCTGGTTCAAGGAAAAGAGTGTAAGATCCCAAAGTGAGAAGGAGATGCAGTGAGAAGGGCCTAATATTTTTTATATGTTATAATACTATAATTTTCATTGGACACTGTTTAAATGGCACTTAAGAGTGAGGAACACATAGTGCCTACTCCAGATTAAATTAATGTTGAAGTATGTCACTTAAATGAACCATTTAGAGCCTGCTAGCTCTAAACAATGTAAAAGTCACTTAATGTCACTCTTATTGTCAGTGTTGCATTTTTCCCTATGAAACATTATATCGTATTGTGGTTTTTTAGTATGCAAACTCAGGTTTGGGGTATTAGGTAAAGTCAGAGTCATAGTAATATTTCAGCTATTACATCAGCCTTCTAAGTTTCTTCAAGGCCTTGAGGTGTGATCAAATAACTTTGTTACTGTCATCATCATCACTGAATCTGAAGGACTGATCCACCCATTAGCACTTAACAAATAACTTAATGTAAAAACCTTAATTTTCACATGAGGAAGCAACTATTAATGTATATAATAAAGGTTGAATGATGGTCACTATTTATTAGAACACTTATCAAAATTTACAATGCTACAACGAACCTAGAAAAGTCTTCAGAAGTAAAAATCAAACTAAGTTTTATTATGAGAACCTTATATTTTTATATAGTACTTTACTTGATTTTTTAATTTAATTATTTTTATGCAAACAACAGCCCCAAATCCATTGCACTCAGTAAGTTAAACACTTGACATTTTTACTCCTTATAGTGCAATATTTTATAAAGTCTAGATATGTTTATTAATTAGTGATTATTAACACCCAGTAAACAACATTATGTCTTGTAAAAACACAATCTTTCTTCACAGCATGAAGCCAAAATCTATTATTCACTGATTCCATATGCTGAAATACACTCAAATGATCACAAATGACCTTAAGCATTAGATAAATGTAAATGAGGACAGGGTAGAAAATGTGCTTTTGATTGATATCTAAAAGACCAGGTTTGAAGTCTTGACAAGGGATGAAATCTGAAATCTTATACAAAGTAGATGGTAATTGGAAACCTACAAAATCTAAGCTTCTGCACAGATGTACTGCACAGGTCTGAAGTTGCTCACAAGTGTTCAGCACATGGAGCCTCAAAGACTATTCCTGGACTCCTGTGGCCTTGGTCTATTTGGGAAGCAAGTATTAGGATGCACAGATATCTCTCTAAGTTCTATTCACATATACCCCCAACAAAGGCAGAATTTTCCTAAGGACTCACTCAAAAGAATTTCTCTACGTAGAATGGCTACATAAACATAGAATAAATTATGTGAATGATAGCCATTGAAACTGTATGTGCTTAGCCCTCTACATTAATAAGCTTATTCTGCTCTAACAACTTGGGTTTTTTTAGCCCCTCTTCAGCTTTACTTTAGCCACTTTGATAAGACTGAGAACCCTTCTTCTGGAATAAGAATCCTTTAAAGAAAAAGAAAAGTGAATTTCTAGGCAGACACATGCACTATTTCATCTTAGGTAGCTATCTCTGAGCACATGCTTTTTCACAACTCTACTTTAAATATGAAGAGCTTTAAAATTTGCTTTTTAAATATTAGAAATGATGAACACTCTTCACATCCTCTTCTGTTTCCAGGCCCTACCACACCTGGAGACCAGTAAATAGATAGTTAAATAGCTAACTTCAGTGGCATCAATTACAGGGCGGATCAGGAAGGGTTTTGAAGATGATAGGAAACCAAACTCTCCGGACCTCTACAATGTTCACACACCAGAGCACACCCTTGGAAACAACTGAGTTGATTTTTAATACTTACAAATTTCTCTTACATCACTTAAACCACGATACATGTGTATTCTTGCTGTATACACCTGTGTCAGTGTAAGTAATACATCACAAATTTACACATTTCACATTTACATTAAATATACAATTACATGCAAGAATCCATAAAACACTATAGTAGTACCTTACCAGCTTGACACTTTATGAGTCTTAAATACTCCTGCAATTACATTTCTTGTGATGATGTCACTTACATCTGTAATGTATTTGTTAAGAATTATAAATAAAACTAGAGCAATAATAAAAATAATCAAAAAATACTTTTTTACATCAGTAATATCTTCATAATGTCTGTAATCTATTTGGTCTTCAAACTGCGTTAATAGTCTGTGCAGAAGCACAAATTTCATAATGCTACCCTGGTTTCGCTGCCATAAATCTACCCAGCCTCCTGCTCTTGTTGCCCACCTCTATTGACAGTTCCTTCATTAACACTTCAATTTCCAGAACTGCTAGCACTGTAGCTATAGAAGATGCTGAAAAAATTTCCCTATCTTACTTATATTTAAAAAGAATTATTATTTACAACTCTAAGAATTACAGAAATTTCTTAGCATGCTCACTTCGCAGTTTAGTTGGTGCTGCTTTCAACTGTATCACTAGATCATAGTAGGGAGGCTTTGGAAGCTTTTGGTTTTGAGGTCCAGTACTGCCACAAGGTATGCACCTTTATTCCTGGCTCTGTCTGTATGAAATCCAGCATGCATCAGGAGCACCTTCACCTGTAGGCAAGGGAGTTCCTAGTTCATTTGCTTTCTTTAGAAAGCTGTGGAACTGCCATAGAGGAGAGCATAAAGCAACAAATGCCTTTTGTTCTCCATAAGCACTGCAAGAGTCCCTCAGATTCACGTCTCTGCCTCTTTCAGCCTGGAAGATAGGTAACAAATTCAGATAGCCACACAGGCAGGCCAATGCAACAGCTTTCAATGAAAAATATCAAAGGAGCAGTGTTCAGTCACCTATGCCTAGGAAGATAACCTTCATAATCAATCATTTGTAGTTAGCGAGAAGCCACTGGCAAGTAAAAAGTGTAGCAAGTAACCAAGGAACTGTGAGAACATTAACTGGCATCCAGTGTGAATCCATACGTATTTGAACAGTTCACTCTCAAGCATAAAAAATTACTCTAAGGGACAATTTTGATAAAGACCTCAATGATTGTTCATTCTTAGTTAAAATACAGGAAACGCGATGCGAATGAGGATGATATTTCTAGATGTGCAAAATATGTTGGAGGCAAGTGCTCTTTTAAGACAACTGAACACTAATGTCAGACTAATTTTAAAAATGACTAATGTAAACTTTTCTTTGTTATGCTGAAATCTCATAATGGGCCTTCCTAAATTTGTTGACTGTTTAAGATAAGTTATTTTAGGAAAGTCTCTATCCAAACAATGTGGAAGAAAAGACAACTGATAGTTTGTTAAGCCAGAAATTAGAGATGAAATGACAGAGGAGTGGTTTAAACAAACCTCTGGACTTCGCACATGCCTTTTAAATCTTTTTCATAATATGCATTGGGAAGTAGTAATACATGGTCAATACTTGTGGAGCAAAAGGAAGGCATAGATAATTCCATGAGCAAAGCATGCTGTTTTTTTCAGAGGAGGTAGAAGTAATGTTACTGATAAATTAGCTATACTTCACTTAAATTATATAAATGGGCAAAACTATTAATAATTGTTATAACCATGTTAACACTAGCTTTTTTTAAATAATTTATAAGTCCATGTCTTCAGGCATTCAGGCTGAACATGACCTTTTTAACCTAAATTTCCCAGGACTGTTGAAAGATCCATACTCTATATTTTAATGGCCATTATAGTGCACTGCAACAATGTTTTGTATTATTGATGCTTTTAGACAGCAGTTCAAGTCACTATTGCATGGTGTGAAACAGAGCTAAGGCAGAAGGTACACAGCCTCTCTGACACAAGAGACAATTTTTTTTTACAAAAATGAATGGTATCCTCAGATATGGCCGTGATGAAGTGCATAGAGATGCTTTCAGTGTTCTACAGAAATCTGTCATAGAAATGACCTAAATTGAAAAATTTGTAACTGGATGAATATCACCCAAAATTTCCAAGAGGAATGAATTTGATACCTTGCCTATGTAAATCTTCAATATTTGATGAAAATATTTACATTTCTCTCTTTTTTTTTTTTTTTTAATACTGTCTTCATTTAAATTATCATGAAAGAACTTAGGTAAAATCAAC
The DNA here is from genome assembly GCA_016647715.1 of Pavo muticus. Lineage (NCBI taxonomy): Eukaryota > Metazoa > Chordata > Aves > Galliformes > Phasianidae > Pavo > Pavo muticus. Next base: position 133,796 of record JACDJE010000188.1, on the reverse strand, counting down.
AATAAAGTTTTGAAGGAAGCTGAAAAAGCAAGACCATCCATCCTTATTTCATTGATTTGGCAGTGAGAATGATCTGCTAAACAATTAAAATCTGCCAGCGATAGGAAAAGCAATGAGTTAGAATGAAATCTTTTGAATGGCTTAGTAACTAAGATCATAATATCCACTAAAAAATTCCGTAAACCTCGTGCATAAGACCACTGATTAATATAAAATATAGCAACATATTTTACAGTGTAGCGGTTAAAATCACAACAATGATTTGAAATTAACACATTCATCAATTGTATTAGCTTGTAATATTTCAACAACGTATCCTAATACAGATATGTATTCACAGCATGCACGTGAATACCTCATATGCCAGTATGAAATAGAGAATAATGTGAAAAATGTCAAAAACTAAAAGAAAAATCAAATCCTCAAAAGCTTGAGACTTCACAAAGCAAGGCTGTTAGTTACGCTCACTGAATAGCGATAACAACAACAAAAACAACAATAATTATGATGATGATGATAATACAAAGGCAGATTCTCAGAAGCAATGCACTATTGCCAGGTCGATTTTCAATTACATTTCACTGATGTATTCATTTGTTTCTTAATGTGCTCATCTTGCCCATTAAGAATAATTAGCAGGCTTGCTTGGTGATTTCCTGGCTTCTGACAGTGATTTTTTTCTTTTTTGTTGACAACCACTTTTACTTTTTGGAAAGTAATTTTGGATATTATTGTATGACTGGCATGTAATTTAAGCTTCCTAAGAAATTTAAAGGGAAGATGTAAACAGTAATTTTTAAACGAGATTATTTTAATGTATAATACCTACATAAAAAGCATAATACTAGGCATTAACTGCTCCTGAAGAGCAGAATCTAGACAAGAAAACAGTATTTTATCCCACATTAATTTAATTTGGTACGCTAAACAATTAAAAAATGACACCAGCCATAGTAAAAATTAGCAGAAATATATCGTCTGTAGGCTGTGACACTTGAAGCCAGACACTATTTCCAATTACACTAAAATTTCGTACTGATTTCAGTGAGTCTGGTGTGGCTGAAACAGATCTAAATTTAGCCCGAACTTCTGTTCTAGCTGATCACTATACAAAAGAAGGCAAAAGAAAATTACCATAAAACAGATCATAAAACTACTACTGAAGTCTATAAAACACATAAAATGCAACATAAATTTTATTCTGTGTGCTTTTAAGAATACTTTCTACCTACACTGTAAAGTTCTTAGTCTGCTGCACTTTGGCACCCTGCTAATATTAAGCCCATTGTAAAATCCAACACAATAAAAGCATTTTGAATGCTGAGCCTTCAGAGCACCAAATGTTAAAAAAAGAAAAATAAATTCCTGTTAGAGCCTTCCACCAATCACACCTCTGAAAGAGATTCACTGAGTGAATGCAGATGAAGACTTCTTGCAAGACTTCCAGAAATAAAAGATATTTCTACAAAATATAGTAAAAAAACAAAGGTGTGCTAATTGGATTATATTAGTGTGTTTATTTTTTCAGAAAATAAAGCCCTTTAACTTCTTTAATTCCAAAGACTGACTGAATATTTCTAGTGCGCATCCATTTTCTTTGCTAAGGAAGACTTCTAAATTTCAAAAAAGTTCAGGTATATTTGTGGAATCTGCCACGCAAGCTATTTGTTGACTTGATGATTACTGAGTTCACCTGAAGCTTTCTGTGGGTAAAACGACCTTTTGTTAAACAACTGCTTTCAGAAGACAACTGTTTTCTTAGGCTAGCTTTGAAACACTTTTCTTCTCCCACATTTTTTATTTTCATAATGACATATAAGAAGGATTGGGAGAGGAGATGCTGTACAAAATGCACAGAACTGTGAGTACTTCCTCCTCACCTCATGGCTATTAGCAGCTATTTTAGCAAAATAAGAATCCTTGGAACACAACAGAGAACTTGAATTTTCAAGAAAAAGGAGACTTTTATCAGGTTTCCTTCAAGTATTAAAAGATATAATTGACTCCATGGAATTGTGAAAGTGTAAGAAATTACACTTGTCTGAGCTACCTTCCAGTGCTTTTGGCTGTAGTAGCCAACATTATTGCACTGTTACATCTGATTTAACAGTCATAAGCAATTGCTATTTTCCTAATCCACAACATCGTTTAACTAATTTTTTTCATTAAAGACTCATCATGTTGGCTTTCAAACACACACAAAACTCAGGTCTAAACAATTCTTATGATGCAGGGGCCAAAACCTGAAAAACTAGTCTGCCTTAACATGCAAAATAGAAAGATTACCAAGGAAAAAAGCAAATAGAAAACTTCCATTTTTTCCTCTCATTTTCTAAGGGCTATTAGTATTCACTATATATATCTGTTCTTGTTCTATGCTGATATTTAATGTGGCCACAAATTACGCTCACTCATTCTCTCGCTTAGCCGAAGTACAGTTCAATTTTCTGAACTATGTGCTCATAGCAGAAGGGCATAATAGCAATTTATTCTAATATAATGATATAAGACATATAATAAAATACTTTCTACACGGGACAGAGGGTTTCTGTAATCTTACATCAGGGGACACTGTGATAAATTGATAATTGTTTAGGCACACTAAATGGGCAATTGGTAGGCAGTTATAACTTATACCAATAATGAAAGTATGCATTTCAAAATACACTATGGCAATATACAAATACTATGCATTTTTAAGAGGCTAATATATGAAAATGAAAGAGGAATATAATTTTAAAAAAAAAGAAAAACATGAAACATCACCCATAAACCTAGTTTCTCCTGCAAAATGAATACGTGAAGGAGAGCTAATGATTTGACTCACTGCTGTACCTCCTGTAACTGCAGCTTACGCACACAGAATCCTTCAGCACTCAACCATAAGACAAATATTTACTGCTATACTTGCTGTATACCAACATGTACATTTTTAATTAATGAAGAAAATGTCAGATTTATTATGGGGAACCTGCAGCTCTGCTTAAGATATTCTGCATCTATTTTTTTAATTATTTATGTGGGGACTTTTTCTTAATAAACCCCTTGCTGTCTGTCTTTATATCGATTGTTACTCAGCCAGTAAAAACGAACGAGCACAACAAACCAGTTTTCTATCTGAGTAAGGATACTTTTGATGGCCTTTTCATTTCCATCAGTTAACAGAACTTCTTTGACATCTGCAGAAATAGCAACCTGAAAAAAAAGAGCACAGCAAACAATGAGCAAATATGCTTGTCTGTGTGGAAGTGAAGACAGGAGTGACAAGCCTTCAGTATCATGCTTCCTCACCTATTTCTCTGTAACAATCTTCAATCTTTTTTCATTTTATGTCTGCATTATTTTAATCATTCAATCAAATCAGTCAATACTTTTATCATTCCATTTGCGGGAGCCTCTATCTTGCTATCATTCTGTTCCGTAATTGCATTGTGACAGCGGATGATGGTATTCTGAGAGGCTTTCATTTGCGGGCTTCTGTTTATCTAGTAGAGCCATCATACAAGGCTGTCACTCTGCCTTTCAGCTTGCTTCTGTCTGACTGCCTGATGCCCTTCATATAACTTTGCATTGCAGGCAGATGGCTTTGTAAGGGTAATTTTTTTGTGAGCTTTGACATGCTCGCACATTGGGCTGTAACCTCGACACATTGTATAAGAGCGACAGGTTTGTCAAATGCCAATCAGTGTAACAATATGCTTTTATTTGTAGAGACATAAAAACTTGTCTAATGCACTGCACTGCTACATAATATCTCCTGAATACATGACTCAGAACCCAGAGAATGGTGAACGACTCTCCTGAATGGCCAATCTAATTCAAAAGAATCTAATTACTGAGAGCTCTGGATCATGTTTGTTGGTGTAATAATGCAGGCAAAACATTAGCAGCTATATCATGGTGCTCCAACTGTGATTCGCCAGGCTATTTCTGTATCTTAGCAAATGGGACTATAATCTGAAAAAAAAAAAAAAAGCTTCAGCTATGGCAATGAAAGACAGACCATACGTGGCCTGGAATGTCACAACAAGAGATATTGACTACACGGAGGTAAAATGTTTCTGCTCATCGAGGCAACCATAAAATCAATATGATACGAAAGCAAGTCAATCTAGAAGGTCTCTCAAGACTCTGCAGCTTGACCGCAGCTGAGGCTGTTGACAGTTCTCTGACCCAGCAGTTGGAGGCACTGGAACATTTTTCCTTTTGTTTCTTCCTCTGAATGGGATTGGAATTGAGAAAAGACCTACCATGAGCCCAGCCAAGCATGTCATGCCACCCCCTAGCTCACACACAGCAAGGTCCCTGAAAGAGAGAAAGGAAATGGTAGAACCCATACAAATTAGATGAAAATGGTCAGAGAGACATATATGTTACAAGAACAAATTGCCATCTGCAGTAAGAACGGAGCTACCAGGAAGTTGTAGAGACATGACTGGGCTACCTCATGTCGTTTTGCGTTTTAAAAATAATTATGAAATAGAAAAGTCACAAAGCAGGCAAACCAGTGGGGGTTCCCTCATTAGTGTTCAGTGCAACATTACCACCGCTGAGCTGAAAAATCTGAGAAGGTTCCCTTTTTTCCCTTGTCAATGGCTCTGTCTTTTAGAACTAAACTAGCTAGAGTAGCGAAAGATAATTGTTAGGAAAGGATAACAATGTTAATCCACATTCATTCTTGCAAAAACAGTTAGAGAAGTAAATGGAGAAATTAATATTATTTATATATTGCTCTACATAGTTATGCTCAAAAGTCTTTTGATATTAAAGAAGTTTTAAAACACATCATATATCACAAAACAATTACCCATGAAGAAATCCGATCCTTCAATTAGCACTTAAAACCGCAAGTGACCTACAAACAATACTGTTAGGAACAAGGAAGGAACTGCAAACAGTTAAGCCACAGAAAACCAAACGAAGTTAGCGTCAAGAGTCCGAGCTGAGCCCAAGCACAGGGTTGAACACACGGTCTAAAAGGTTGCTTTTAGCTCAGACCATAGCAGGCAGTTATTAAGATGTGAGAGTGAAAAATAATTTGGTGCACAGAGTGTGCCGGATGGGGGCTTGCAGGGGGAGCCATAAAGAATGTTGTCCACAGCCCCCGCCTGCCCCGGGAGGGAGGAGGGAACAGGGAGCAGGGAGGGAGGAAAGGATGCTGAGCGAGCACCGAAACCGCGTGAGGCAGCGGTTAGGGCAAGGCAGGGCTTCAGTTTGGGAACACAACGGCTTCACAGCTAAATCTATGGCAACTGCTACAGCTGCCAGAAGCGTTCCCACGGAAATAGTTTTGACAGGCAGAAAGTGGAATTTCAGCTTGGCAGACTTTTTGGTGCTCCTTCTCCTCTAAAACACCCATGATTTAAAATCTATTTCTATGTACCATTTCCCCACTCACTCTAAGCTGAGCATCTTAGATGCGAGCTTGATACCAGATTACAGGCACTGATATTTTGTTCACTGAGGCCACTGGACTATGCTGTGTGACAACTAACATTCTAACATTCATAACTAACATTCACTGTCTGGGGAGTACGGATTTATTTTACTGAGACTGCAGATTTTCTTTGCAAAATGTCTGTTTGTCTTATTTAATGGAAATGAGAATAAAGATGGACACAGTTTGGAGGAACAAGCTGTACCTAAACAAAGTGAGAATTAAAAAAAAAAAAAAGATTGTGGGAAATCTGCAGTTTGTGGTTTAGATAGAATAATTATATGTTTTTCCTCACACAAATTTTGATTTTCCAAGCCATATGTTACATCTATATATACACATAAGGTTATATATTATAGTATTTACAAGGCACTTGTTTCGTTTATCAAAATAAACAAAGAAAGCATCCAGTGTGGGATTTTTGGTGCATTCTGAACCAAATTTGCATGTATGTAATACAGACACATTTGCACATATAAACCACTCTGGTGCAAAGTGCCCATATTAGCTACTTTTACAGACATTTATAAATGAGAATTAAAATGAGAAATTCTGCTCTGGTTGTGCTGTTCATAGGGCAGAACTCCAAGAACTCATGAATTGAAACTGTGACTTCCCCTATGGAAGTTCGACTGCCCACTGCAGGTTTGGTTACCCAAGGCAGGAAAACACACTTCAGTGATTAGCACTGTGAATTTTACTGCCAACAGTCTCTGAAAACAGAGCGTACAAGCTGCTATGCGTGCTGGGATAGTAAAGTTCTAGAAGGATAGCACAACAGCAGCAGAAGTAAAGCAAAGAGGTTCCTTAGCTGCCTCCTCTGGTGGGGTGGGCTTCATTCAGGTGGCTGCTGGAGCAAAAATGAGGCTGTATAAACCAGGGCAAAATTTAGAGCCAAATCTTGTCCCCTGCAACAGGAAAAGGGGCAATGGCTTCAAAAGAGGGAAGATTTAGACCGAATATAATGAAAAAGTTCTTTACAATCCAAGTGGTGAAGCACTGGGACAGGCTGCACAGAGAGGTGGTGGATGCCCCATCCTTGAAGACACTCAAGGTCAGGCTGCCAGGGACTCTGAGCAACCCGATTTAACTGTAAGTGTCCCTGTTCATTGCAGTGGAGTTGGACTAGATGGCCTTTAAAGGGTTCCTTCCAACTGAAACGATTCTATAATTCTATGATCATTGACTTCAGAGTGGAGTCAGCAAACTGCAGGAATTAGCTCAGGTTTGGTGTAAAGGGCAAGGACTCATAGACTGGATAGCCTGGTCTTCTCTAATTTCCCAACACCAAGTGTACACAGAGAGCGGGATTTTGCATATACCAAGCTGGTTTGCTTGGTATTACCCTCATAGCCTTCCTTAGAACACAACTTAGGCCTGCAAATGCAGTGTTGTTTCACCTCATTCATGCTCTTAGACAATGAAACTATAAGAATTTCCAAGTGCATAGCTCTGTGTACTCAAGGGGGAGGAGGTGGATGCAGGACAGTTTTATCTTTCAGCATTCCTACTGGGTGCTTGATACCTGTCTTCTACAAGTTTAGAAAATATGAAAAATAATCAAAATTGAACATTAAAAACTGCAGGATATCTCAAAAAATATTTCATAAAACTTAAATAGAGGTGCAAATTCTTCCATCACTATGTGCAGGAATTATTATGTACTTTATCAGGTTATATTTTGCTTGCTTTTGCAACAGATGTCGGTTTAAAGAATGTCTTTTATTTTTCCTGACCTTCACAATCAGTACTGATCGATTGGAGCTTCACTTTTGTTTCCGAAAAATCAAAGTGAAATAAAACGCCTTGAGTGGAAATCAAAAGTCTTTGACATATAGCAGAAAGCTTGCTGTGCAATATTAGTACCCAAAGGCAGCTCAGAATTCTTTGTTAAGAGCAACATGCTTTCACCTTGAACATTTTAAATTTAATCTGAAGACTTAAATCATAGCAATCTTTACCATGCAGATACAATAAAACTAACAGATTGGAAAATATCTTTTTATGTTCAGATCTGTACCTGAATATTTCCCTGTGCTTTAGGCAGTAGTAAGCCAGTACTTCTTCAGATGGCCAGAGACCTATAAAACAAAACACATTCACATTCTTAGAATAGATCTTTCTTTGTCTAAAGTAATCTTTGAATATACCACCATTTGCAGATCTCTACCAATTGTTCCATTTTTCAAACTTGCCACGGTACCAGGGAATAAAACAAATGTAATTTTTAATGGCACATTTCTGATTCTAAGCACTCGAGCTGAAGATTTTATAGACTTCATCCTAAGAGAAAGAGAAATTTACTTTATACAAATATACTCCCACACACAAATATACAAGCATACAAATAAGTATTACAGTCAAGACTTTAAAAGTTACATACACTTTAATTCTAAAAAAAGAATTCTGACATTTGGTCATTCACATGAACATCAAACTGCCATTATCAGTCCAGATTCCAGGTACATCTTGCCTTGTAGCCTGTCTCTAACAGAGAATAGGAGCCTCCTTTGTTAGTTATCCTCTCTAGTCATATCATTTCAGCCCATTTCCTTTTTATTTTGCTTCTTTTCTCGGGGAGGGCTCTTAGCTATTGTTTAGCATCAGTCTGACCCTAAGGAACACGCTAAGGATGATCATGTGACTAATACAAGAACACAGCACAATTCCTCATCATCTCTCCTCTCCTCCTTGGCAGTCTGTTGAGGCACAACTCCTATGTTCTGTTTCATAGCCCCCAAAAGATTTTTCTGGTTGTCCTTTGGACTTATGCAAATCTTCTTTGGCTACAATGGCCCATGGCAGAAAGCACCACAGTTTTACTGCACTGTATAAATAGACATCTCCTCTCTCTTGTTTTGCACTTTCCTCCCTGCCATTTCCATTTGAGACCCTCCAGTTCCCATAGGAGAGCAGCCAGGAGCAATCCCGATTTTTTTTACCTACTTCATCTTGTTCGTGACTTTGTAAGTTTCCAGCACAGAACTTGCAGCAGCCATTTCCAACCCTGTCACACACTGAGAGGCACCCATGCAAATTTACCCCCTCAACAACAGTCACTCAAGAAACTCGCCTTTACTTGGGCCAGTTTCCCACATAACAGGAACAATCTAACTGAAGCACAGCAGCCCATGGAGTGGGGAACGCAGTCCTGTGGGCCCAATGCTCTCCTGCAGGCATCTGTCTGTATTGCTGCAGGAGCCTAGGGAAAAGAGGCTTGCATTCAGGCACTTGAGATAGGCTCCCAAATTTAAGGGAGGATGAATCAAAGGCATATGCAGCCAAATTACAGTTGTATGTGTTTTCCATCTGTCGTTGCTTAGCAATGAGAAAACATGCTTCACGTCTATCCACAGGTCAAAACTAGGGTTAGCCTCCCCCACCACACATAGTATTACAAATTACTATGACAGAAGCCTGACTTAGTATTATAAACTGTACACACTTCAATGGTTTCAGTAGACTTAAAAACAGACATTTGGGAGCATACTTTAGATGTTTCCAGGCAGGCAAATCAAATTCCATGTAGCTTACTATCTTTAGACTATTTTTTGTAATTGTTTCTTCTCCAAAGACTTTAAAACATCACAGCATATTTAATGCAAGCAGAAGTTTGGGAGAAAAAATGTCTTCCTTTTAAACCACTTACAGCTTGATGGTAACACTCAAATATATAATTCTTCCTGTCCACCCAGAAAATATTGTGACCTACCCTTATTCACAGTGAAAAATGATTAAAATTTATGAATGTGTTGTCTGCATGCAAGTCAAGCAAAAGCTTAGACAGAATTTGGCCAAAACTTTGCATATGACTTTTGCATGACAAAGATCTTATAAGTTAGAAAAAACAACACACAAAACCAACAAAATAAACCAGACTGACAATTTGTATGTATGACAAAAACACTAAAGCACTGCTGTTATTTGTCCTGCTTCTTACTGGTTAGGCTGATTAGATATTAAAGAATGTGCTATTTTGTTTGGACTGCTAAGGGTTAAAATAAAATATTCACACATGATTACCCATTCTTCAGTGAAATATACACTAAGAATTGTACAGGATTTTCCATCTCCCTTTTGAGCAATTCAATGCTTTTGAGCATTGCAATATGCTAAAATGACAGATTTTGCAATAAATATAATAACTGTTTAAATATTTTAGTGTACAACATAAAGAATGTTTCAACTTGCAATGACTGGTGTATACTCAAGCAATAAAAGTGGTGTTTTTTAAAATATTTAGTGAAGACATGGCTAATTTAATACCATTTATAATGCTACATATCTCACATTACACACACACACACAAAATAAAACAAACACTTTCATAGCAAACTTTTAGCCTGAGTGGATTTATCAAAATACTTGTCAAATGCAGCAAAATACTTCAACATCAGAGTTTTCAGTGCACTCCGTCAAATGTTTCTCACTTTTCTATGGTTATTACTGAAAAGGCACTTTAAATGGTGTCATTGAATCTTTTATGAGGGGTCACTGTTCTTTCCCCTGCTACCATTACAATGTTGATACTGGCTGAAACCGCAGGAATATCAGATAGCTCCATGCTGAGAGAAGGGAAAAGCACCTTTGGAAAGACAATGCTCTTCTTAAGGCTGGTAACATACATGGCTCTTCCCCACTCCATAGGAAAGAAGGTATCACCTCAGCTGGCAGCTAAAGAAGAGGCAGTCAGAAGTTCTTTCACAAGCACAGGTCTCAAGTGTGGAAGCACACAGCACTTCCAGCTAAGCCAAGATGCCAACAGCAAGAATACCTGTGTTAATTTTAGTAAAAGGAAAAGCTTCTCGTGCTTGAACAGGTAGGTAAGCCTCTTTGCCTTCAAAACAAGGATAAGCTTAAAGATGCATGTGGAGGAGTTTGCATGCTGCCTTCTTCCCCTTCACTCTGACCTACATTTACCAATACAATGACCTACATTTTGAAGTATAAGATAGTTCTACTTCTGTTAAAAATGCTCAGCTGTAATGCAGAAATGCAGCAATTCCTGAGTTAAAAGCTACTGCAAAGTTTTAAAAGCATAATTTGTTTCCTGCAAACACATACTGATATGCATGTATGAATTATGTTCCCTGTGAAATTTTAATATAATACATGTATTAACAATAATATACAATAATTATTTGATATCCAAAATAAAATTGTCAATTTGAATTGTGAATTTGATTATAAATACACAACATTGGATGGGTACCTATTTGCATGTGCAATTACTTACACACAATGGTCAATTATTTACACTTGTATAGGCAAAAGAATATCAAAAGACTCCCAAATGGCATTTGAATCTAAAAGGCTATAAATATACTAAAAGACCTAGGCAGCAGGGCTACAGATCTCACTGTAAAAGTAAACAGAGCAAACCAAGAGCTCCATTTAGCAAAAATAAATGTTTCACACCATTTGCTGGCATTTTTGAAGATATTTATCACCCTGAAAACTATGACGTGAAAACAGAGGAGGATTGCCAGAAAGCACTGGAATATTTATTGAAACAAATAAAAAAATCTAATTTCTGTTGGAATTTAAAGGATGACTTCAAGAAGGATTGTGACGATGCCTTCAGCAGTTCATGTCTCAGCTGGTAACCTTCCACTGTTAGGGTGGATCCACTGCTCCACAAAGTGTTTACTGTCCCATTTGTAAATGTGCCATAAAGCCCATGAAGTCTATACTTCCAGACAGCTTTGTGACAACACTGCAGTGGTAATGCTAGAAAGATATTAGCACTAAATAGTATCATGCCAGATGATGAAATGTTATATATACAGACACATACAAAATGCATTTCTACAGCACTTATCACCACATTATAACACCTCACCACCAGGATGGATTTTACCTCACAAGAATTTGATGACATAGTGAATTTCTATTGTTCAAATTCTTGAGGTTAGGAAGCACACTGGGAGACAGAGACAGATTAAGTTACTTAAATACACTGAATGAAATTCTGGGAAGGTCAAGAATAATGCCTGACTCATCCAAAATCCTTGAGGTATGATTTAACCAAAAATAAAAAACCACACCCAAACTTTTCCCACAGAGAAAAAAGACTTCCAAAAAAAAAAAAAAAAAAAAAAAAAAAAGGCACAATAGTGCTAAGAATACATAAACCAGGTTTCTTCAAACCTGTCCTTCAAACCAACCTTCACATGGACTAAATAACATACAGACTCCCCTCTGAAAACGCTTTGTGTAATCATCAGGTGGAGCATCACTTCTCCAAAGTAACAAAAAAAACCTGCTTCATTTCCTGTTCTATTACAATTTACTACCATTTAAAAATGCTGAATTCTCTATGAGATTACAAAAAATTTTGTTCTAAAAATAAACTATCCAATATTACAAAAAAATATTACTGTTTCTCCTCCGTGGCTTTAACACAAATTTTACAGAATGCCACTCTGCATTTGGATAGCAAATACTGAGATCTGATGTAAAGTTCTTAAAGTATGGCATACTATCAGAAAATGTTCAGCAATGATGGAGTGCTGGGAATTTTAAGACATTGCCTTTTTAAAGAAGACATTTGATTTTGGAGCCACTAATTCTCTGCACTGCTTCATAGGTACAAAGAAGTCAGAGTAGCTGCTGATTACTTTAATTGGCATAGCACGCGATTAGTGCAACTCTGCTCTACTGTCTGCCACTGCTATACACAGCAAACAAAGGCACAACTGGAGGTGACAGGTGAACCATCCCTTGAAGCCCTGAGTAGAAGGTATAAAGCTTTCCTTCAAATGCCTCACTTGTACCAGGAGATTAACAAGTTTCTTTCCAAGCCAAGCCAAATGGCAAGTTTTCTTTGTCATCTTTTCCTAGCACTTCACACAGCCACATGTAAAGATGTCTGAACTAAAAACATTATTTTATCAATGTTTATTTTTTATTTGCACTATTAAGCTGTGTGACATCATCATATTAACTTGAAGTTTCCAGTAAATATTAACCCTTAAATGCACTTTACATTTCTAAAGTCAACCATCTTCCCCAGTTTAATATACTCAAATACATCTTTCTCATATGTCCTAATTGTGGGCTACCTGAAATCAGCATACCTGCTTTAATAGTCATCAAATCGGGAGGAAAAAAAAGCAATACAGACAAAGAGATTAATAATGTCTCAAACCAAATAGCAGCAGTTTTATTGAGCACTGAAGGTTTACTGACTGTATGAAAGATATATTGTTGGTGGAGGGCAGAAACTACTATTGTAGCACAGTTATCACTTTAATTTCACTGTATGAAATCTTGTTTTCTACTAATTATGCCTTATATTTTGGTCATAAGGGAAGGTAAGTTTGACGATTTCCTTCTGGTTAGTTTTTTGTGCATCAGCACCACTGAGCACAGCCAGAAACATGGTACATCTGCTGGAGGTCTTAGAAAAGACCTTAGAGAGAACAGGTAAAAATCAAGGTTCTACAGCACAGCAATTTGGAGAAAAAAATCAGAACAAGGCTCTAACCAATATTATGAACTGTTGTATTAATGAAGCACAAGAATTCACCTTCAAGTGAAAGAAAAATGACAAAGTTGTGGATAGTACCATTAAGACTAAGAAAGAGTGGATGCATAGCATACGTCTGCCAAATATACCTTCCTAGTAATACATAGATAGCATGATTGTCCTAATTTGGGTAACTGCTTGAGTAAAGAGCTTGTAATTAACTGTATTGCTGTACTTGTTTATGTTGCATGAATAGTTCTCAAAAACACTTCCAGCTCTCAATTTTCTTCAAACTCCATACATCAAACACCTAATCAGTGTAAAAAACTATCAAAAATGTTGCTCAGTATAGACAAGCAGGATTTATTTTCACTCACTTAGCACACAAAATCTGACACAAATGAAAGGATATCATCAATCTATGTTACCTAAGATCCCACCTAGGGTGTATTTAATTTAAAAAAACCCCAAACACACATAACAAGGCACTATTACCATAAATGTTCAAGTTTTTAGCTGCCTTAAAATGCATGTACAGAAAAGTGAAAACCTTCCATAGAAAATGGCTTTCATACATGTTTTATAATGACAAGCGTTCAGTCACTTTAGACAAATGAAGAAATAAAGAGAATTGATGTGAGGAAAAATAATAAAAAACACTAAAAAAAAACCCTTTTTATTGAGTCTGCAGTACAGAGAAATCCAATTTTCAAACTCGTATTCTCACGCTTACATTTATACCCATCTACAGAACAAGCAGATAAAAGAAGGGTCAGTTTCACTAAGTTGGTTGCACATAGCGTGCACATAATTATAAAACTATTCTCCAACAGAGGTCAAAATTCAGTCTGGGAGCAGATTTTCAAGAGGAACTAGAGAACACTGTGCCCTCCTGGACACTTGGCCACTCCAAGTATTAAAGAGCTAACTGGATTTGAAAGTCCAACTGTCTAACTCGAGACTCTGAATACTGAAATTAATCTTAAGTGCATTGATAAATGAACAACTTCAGTGACAAACACATACAGTGTAAATAAAAGTACTTAACAGCTTTAGCAGTACTACCTAACACCTTAGCCTTACTGCACCTGACACTAACACATGTGAAGAGGAACAATTTTTGACAGGGAGAATGGCTAGCTTACTTTTCCACAGCAGGATTGCTATAAGTGAGTTTGAATAGGTACAAGAACACTAGAAGAAATAGAAGATAAAAAGAGAAATACATCTCACCATTTTTTTCTATGCACATGCATTTTATAGAAACTCTTGTCTCCCTTTCAATCTAAAACAGAATTTATGATATTCAGATCATTGGAAAATATGTATAAGCACAGGCTGAGATCTTCAGCCCAGGCAAAATGGCCTCAGCACTGTGTCTCTCACTTTCATTCTCATTATTATTCATGAGTAGGAGGGAAACATGATGGTTTGCAATCTGCAAATTTCTTTTAGAGTGCGAAACTTAAGAGGCTTGGTGGAACAGATGTGGAAATACAGTAAGAAGTCAAAGCTGTAAATATACACATACCTCTTCCATAAGAAAAATTAGCAAGCTGTACAAATCTACTTGTATGATTGTCTTTAACATCCTTTTTTCAAATGAATGAATTTGATTGTGTTGTGTGTGTGTGTTTTTTTTTTACCTAGTTTTCAAATAGTTATTAAAAATTAAACAACACTGGAACAAACCTTTTGTGATTATAACCTTCATTCTCCTGCAAAAAAAACCCTGGATCTATAAATTTATGTACTATTGTAGATGTAAATTACAAAATTTTACATTCAAGTATATTAAAACATCTATTCCAAAAATGATTACCAGTTGTGAAAAGCAGACAGGCTTATCACTTGCTGTCAGTTGTTCATGTCTAGTTAAGCAATAATGTGCGAAAACTGCTCTTTTGTTTTGTGTAAGAATTTTGGCAATAGAAGAAATGAACACTCGTTTAATAAAAACTCAGGCTGCTTTTTGCTTTGATGGAGGAAGCAGCTGCCTGTTTTCATTTGCTGCAGAGCAGCAAAACCCATCAATATAATAAGCAGCTTAGATGCATCCATCCACAGCATCTGTAAGGATATAGGGCTATTCGCTCAAAACCAATCCTTGGTTTAATTTTAACAAAGATGTGTCTGACATATTTGAAAATGCATTATAATAGGGTTTTGAAATACTAGCATTTTCTCTTCTCTTTTTAAATACTTTTCACTGATTTTGAAAGGCAAGTATACATAGTGGAATGATAGAAATGATAAAACAAATATTGCTATAGCAAATAGCAGAACTAGCCTAAAAATGCAAAGATGGATCATTAAGAGATGCCTTCAGGTTCCCAGACTCTCCTACACCTTGAAAATAAAGAAAAACAGTATTTGAATATTTGCAATGAAGGTTTTTATCACCATAGCCAAGGGCAGAGAAAGATACTAGAAACAATACTCACAGAAAAAACCTGCAAAGATCATTAGACACAATTATATTTCCTGAGACACACTTTTCCTTTCCTTGTGTTTAATTAAATGTATATATATTAATATTAATGCTCATTTCCAAATATAGTTATTAACATGTTTTCTATTTTCACTAGAAGGAAGCATAATTTTTAGTAAGTTTTAATGGTATGAGTTTGTCCCAGGTGACAACTCCCAATTGCAATTTAAAAAAACAAACATTAAGAGTAGTTATAGTTACCTATAGTTCACACGTAATTACAAAAACAGGAAGAGAGGGATACAAGACCATCTGAGATATAAATCACAGAACTCTATTTTCCCTCTAAAAATGTGATATGGCACATTTATATTATTAAAAATTCTTAGGACATTATTATTTTAGTCCTGTTCTGCTAAGACCTTTCTAAGCTGAGCTTTTAGATGATTTGCACATTAACTGAGAAGTCAGATAATTCTTAATCCTCCTCTTTTTCAGATCCAATAATGGATAAGGGAGCATCTTAGCATGATCAACTAGCAATCTTCCTAGCCTGAGTGGTAGTACACCTGAATTTAGGATTAGTCACTGGGTTTTCATAATATCTGATTTGAATGAGCACTCATTTGAGGAAGTGTAGAAAAAGAATATTCAATGATACTTGAACTGAATCATTTAAATACGCTGCACCAAATTTTGAGTACATGCATATTTATTTGCTTCAAAACAAAAAGCTATTCTGAAAGGAAGACTTCAAAGAATTACGTCCAGATAAATAGTTGGTTATTTCACATGAATAACTGTTTTTATGATCAGTATTTGCAATGTCTAATAATCCATCTTACTTCAGCTGTAGCCTTGTACCCCTGCCTAGTCAACTATAATACACAAAATTCACTTCTGTCTATAGATGAAGAGAGGAAATGAGGAATTTATTTATTAATTTATCTATTTTAAAGAGATGTCACAGTAGGACAGGGTAACAACCTATAGATTAACTCTAGTCACTAATACTGTTTACCATTCTCAAGTACTTGATACAGAACATGGAAGTTTGGACTTTTGGAATTGGTGTCTGAATGTTGGATTTCTCTCATATTTGTGAGGGTCTATTTTATTAATTTATTTATCATCAAATTAAATAAAAGAAAATGATACATCTGTGGTCCTAATAGCTTCTAATTCATTACATTTCTGCTTTATCAAACTGTCATTCTACTTAGTTCACCAAACCACTAGCAAAGCATCTGCTCTGTGCTGCCAGGAGTTATTAATTGTGTGCAAGTGGAAATAATAACTGTGTGCAGACTTCAGTTTGAAGGCTTTGGACCATCTCTAACAAAACTATACTTGGAACTTCATTAACTGGCAAATAATACGCATCTCACATACTCTTAAATGAAATCATTAGATCATGAGATTTCATGAGCCTCGATTCTTTCTCTGTAGATGTCTTCAAGTAGTCTTATATTCAATTTTTCTAGAAGTATATACTATTGATAATCATCCTGCATCAGGTGTCTCAAAGCTTACAGTACTAAACCTTAGCCTTGTTATCATGTCTTACACTGAATTTGGTTGGTACAGAGCTTTTCTCTTGAGTTCACTGCAAAAGGATGAGTCCCTTTCAGACATCTCACCTATCTGCAGACCCATATGCATCTATGTTCCATAGGAATTCAGACTGCATTAAAGCAAATGTTATTTATAATGAGGGGAAATACGTGAAGTTTTTCTGAAAGGCCAACTAAGCACAAAGATCTTTACAGATCCTTCCAAGTCAGGATTGACACAGATTTAGAGATCATTACAAGAGAACTTACACTTCTCTGGTTTATGACTGGTTTTTGCCTGAACAAGTTCCAAAAGCCAATGTTGTTTATGTGACACCTTTCACTAGCACTAAATACAATGGGCCAGATCTTCAGCTGGTATTATGAAGTGTAACTTCACTGACAATTAAGCTATGGCAGTATACCCCAGCTACTGAACCAAACCGGAAATTGAAATATGCAACTGATAAGGTCTTTCTAAGAAACTAACTAGCCTTCATTGTATTAGTATATGCTAGTATTACTGCTTTGGAACACTTCTTAGATTTCAGTCCAAGGGTATCCTGCTCAAGAAATCAGTGTCTCAGTGGACTATGGTAAGGGAGAATGCAAAAATGACGAGTAGAATTTAGTCTCCAAAGTAGTCTGAAATACAAACAACTCTTCCCTGATTACTTTCACATTTCCCATGTTACTGTAATAAACTATGACCTAACTGGCCACATCCTTATTTCACAAGGCATAAATAATGCAAAGGAGCAGCACAAGTGCTCCAAGAATTCGTCTGAAAAACACTGTAGAGCTGTACACATATATTCTGTTACACTCTGAGACAGAAGTGCTCTAGGGTCAAGAATAATGTATTTTAACTGAGACACATAACCTACGAACTTCTTACATTTGACAAAGAATCTAACCCAGAACATCTAGTGAATTGAGTCACAAAACAAAGGAAAAATATCTAAGCAAATCACTACACCCAATTTAATTACATGAAGGCAGGAAAAGGCTTATGAGCTAACCTCATAATATCTTTAGGTTTTTTCTTGGAAGGTCTTGAAATGAAGTTTATCAGATTCTTAAAGTGAGCGCATGCTTGCTGACTTCTGGAATTGTTCAGTCACACACCACAGAAATTGGCCCCCATCTTCTGACACTGTAGTTTCAGTATTGGAATTTTTCCTTGCATGCTCAACTTTATAGTGACCACAGACCCTTGGTGGCACTAAGATTCTCTCTAGGGAGAAGCAAATCATAGAATGGCTTGGGTTGGAAGAGACCCCAAGGATCATCAAGTTCCAACCCCCCTGCCACAGGCAGGGCCACCAACCTCCAGATCTGGTACTAGATCAGGTTGCCCAGGGCCCCATCCAACCTGGCCTTCAACACTTCCAGGGACAGAGCACCCACAACCTCTCTGGGCAGCCTGTTCCAGCACCCCTCTACTCTCTCTGTAAAGAACTTCCTCCTGACATCCAAACTAAACCTTTCCTCCTTGAGCTTAAAACCATCCCCCCTGTCCTACCATGAACTACCTGAGTAAAAAGTTGATTCCCCCCTTTTTATAATCCCCTTGTCTCCTCGCATCTTTCTCTTCTCCAGGCTGAACAAGCCCTGCTCCCTCAGCCTGTCTTCATAGGAGAGGTGCTCCAGCCCTCTGATCATCCTCGTGGCCCTCCTCTG
This sequence comes from Pavo muticus, assembly GCA_016647715.1. Taxonomy (NCBI): domain Eukaryota; kingdom Metazoa; phylum Chordata; class Aves; order Galliformes; family Phasianidae; genus Pavo; species Pavo muticus. The sequence goes on along the minus strand of JACDJE010000188.1, from coordinate 115,221 downwards.
GACCCTCTCCAACAGCTCCACATTTTCCTGTATTGAGGGCCCCAGACCTGGATGCAGCATTCCAGATTCGGTCTCACAAGGGCAGAGTAGAGAGGGACAATCACCTCCCTGTCCCTGCTGGCCACCCCCCGTCTGATAAAAGCAAAGTTTTACAGTATCTGACTTAGTCTCCATTATTCTTTAAGGCAGATACTGATTTTTACTAACTGCAAAGCCAACAGTGTAAGTCATCACTTTCTACAGCATTTCTTTTCACAATGAATTCCCATATAGCAGGTAGACCATTCAATAGCTAGACTACGTTTTTTTCTATATGACATTTGAGCTCAGACTTTCAAGATGGAGAGATAAGCATACAATCTTTTGAAATTCAAACTTTTTCCTTAAGGATTAAATATGTTGTAATGCTATTTTCATATAGCTCTCCATCAGTAAAGTAATAACACTATAATAATGAGGAAAGCCACCTTTTTCAAGGTAGCTGTGTGTCTCCACTACAGTAATCAGCAGTCAATAACAAACTGTAGAACATTCCTGTTGCTCTTTTTCCCTTTCAAGAGTTTTAGTCACAATATAAGAGTAATTTCCCGTTATTTCTGGGTAAGGGAGGGGGGTGGACGAAGAAGAGATAATGAAATATATGCAATTTTCAAATATAACACACTGTTGAAAATGTAATTCTCTGTGTGTTCTGTACTGAAAATATGTTCTATATTCCTGGATTGTCTTTGCTATCAGGAGCAGGATTGAAATCTCCACTTTAGTATTTATCTGAGGCTGTGATAGCTCAGTTGTCTGCCTCCAAATGCCAAGATAGGGGGAATCTCATCAACCAGAGACCAGCTGCATGATGGGCAGTTAATAGATATATCAAACCTTAGGATATATGCTAAGCTGAGGAGATGATTGGTCGGTTGATATACTGATTGATTAGCATAGGGAGAATGGGTTTCTTCTTGACAACCTAAGATTATGCTTCAGCTAAGCTCAAATTGCTTACACCTCTTCTATTGGGTTTAAAATTACAGTCCTGTCATCTAAAATCTCTCTTCAATGAAATTTTTACCATATATAAAAATTAAAGGGAAAAAGAAAGTAGGTGCAATGGATAAGAGTAAATGGAGTAGATATATTTCATACTACTGCTGTTGGTACCACCAGAAAAAAAAGTTGATAAGTAAATCCACTTGAAATATGTTACATATTCTATAAACTGCTAGAGAGCACTTTACAATAATTCACAGGGGGAGAAGTTCAAAATACTAAAAGGAATCAGTGCTGATATTATTGCTTTAAAAAAAACCACCACAGTAGTTATTAAGCAAAGTAATTATACAGCTGTGATACTACTAATACATTTTTGTCCTCTTTATAGGCGTTTTCTAGTTTTAGCAGAAATGCATTTAAATTATATTATAGATATCAGAGAAACATCAAATAATTGCAACAGAATGCATCTTCTCACTGAGAGCTTACATTCTGAAAGCTAGAGAAGCAACATATATACTTTTGTATTTTTCCTTTACAAGTCCAGAGTTTTTGACCACAAAAGCAGATGTCATTAAATTTTATTTACTGTATATTTTAGACTGCATCATTAGCAGGGCATTGTGATTTAAAGAAAACACAATATTAAAAAAAAACACCTACTATACTGTGTAATTACATGTTGCCAAAACAAATGCATTTCTTACACATATCATCCCTTTAATTCCCAACATTACATGTTCTCCATAATACCAGGCTTTGTCAGCTGAGTAAGATACAAGAGCTATTAAATAAAACATTTGGAAAAAAAAAAAACAAACCACCACCCTTTTTTATTATCTTTAATTTGATACTTTGAAACACTTCTCTGCTTGGGCAAACAAGAATTTAGTGGTCACGTAACAAAAGGAAAGTGGTTCACTGAGAATGTTGAAATCTGCATTAATAAATAAGACTGGTTTCCTCAGATTCTTTTTCCTCTCCTTCGTATCTGCTACGAGCGGTAGGGGATCAGCTGCAACTCAAATCCCCAGCTGAACAACCCAAATACAACTGAGTGAGCAGACTTAAAACAAGGCCATTTATTGGTGCCTGTTATGCAAACAAAGCATCCAAGTCTTAGAAACAGATGTCAACTGAAGCATATGCTTACTGTAAACTGGAATTTGATTCTCTTTATAAAAATAGACTTAAATGGGCCTTCAGAGACTAGGCTGCCTCTTGTTGTATACCGTTGCCTAACTTGATTCAGCCTTAAGCTTTTTAAAAGATGAATAGACTGATATCTAAGGGCAAAAAAATAAAAGTAAAAAAAAATTAAATGGGAAATAAATGATAACATGTTGGAGCAGTTCCCAGAAGCAATTTTACAGATTTTCTCTAAAAACACAAGACAGGAAGTTCAAAGCGCAGTGCAGGTCACCTATGGCATGTCGAGTTATCATTTTTATACCACTTAGGGTGAAAAAGGGACTTTATGTTCAAGTGGCAAGTTTAGTACCCTGCTTTTTCTTATTCTGTTTTTTTCTTCTTCTTTTTTTTTAACCTCTTCTCACATCTTGATGCCTTTTAAATGTCACTTATTTTACATGAGGCAGTTGGTGGAGACATGAGTCAACAGCAATCAGAACCATTATCCCCTGCAGCGAGCCCTGGTCCTAATGCATTATGACACCTTAGCTGGCCAGCCACCGATTTACCTTTCTGCTTCTTAGGGAATTAAGTGGCATCATGTGAAAATGGTTGTGATATGAACAGCATGGGCATAACTGGTATTAAATTTACCTCTCAGCCTAAGTGAATTTTCCTCACATGTGACTAATCAAAATGAAAGCTGTGGACATGGGCAGATCTGGCCAGCACTTCTCCACCCCTGGGATTGGGGCTATTTTGTTTTATCTCTTTGTACAAGCTGGCAGAAGTTTAAAGTGAAGGGGATAATCCAGTGCTGGTGTCTTTATGAAATAACATCCTTACATGAAGAGGCTTTTAACTGTCTGTCGCTGTCCTCTCAAAAAAAAAAGAGCGTGACAATCTCATTTTGCTGAGCACCCTCCCATGAAAGGAGAAAATAATAGCCATAACAGCTATGGCTAGTACTGACCTTACATGATCCATTATCCACTAAACACTTTAAAAGTCAGTTTTACATACACTGTGGGGGAAATTAGAAAACTATCACAATCATTTTCACTTTAGTGAATTTGTGTTCTGTTTGAAGTCAGTTACTTGATATCCTCGTCCATAACTCTCTGCATCATTCCACAAAAAGAAAAAGGAAGTCTTGCTTTAAAAATCGATCCTGTGCAAGAAGGGGAAACATACCATAGTTTTCCTATTCTGATTAATAATGATACTGAAAGCACTGAAACTCAATTTAGCATGAACTTTCTTCAGAGTAAATGCAAAATAATACAAAAATCATTATATAATTTAGAAGTGTTCAACATCAGTACGAATATATTTTTATCAATCATTGCAGCTGAGATAAGTAGGTGCCAAAGAAAGTGAAGGCAGAGCAATTATCATCCTGTGCAGTCAGATATTTATTCACAGACTGGAGTGACTTGCATTTTACTACAAATCAAATGTGAACATTACCAACAATAACAGCAGAGCTAGATTTTCCCAGTGTACTGTAGTCATTTTCTAACAACTTCATTGTACAGGACAAAAATGCCTGGAGCATGAAGTCCTCTCCTACTTGCAAGACTGCTCAACCTTCTGCAGCCATGAGAATTAATTTCTAACACATGAACTTACTGTTTGCTGTAAGTTAAAGTCAGTAGTCACCTGAAGCTAAAATCAGAAAAAATGTCTTTAATTTTCATCAAATAAATGCTGATTAGAACGTATATAACTCAGTGGCTCAAATGTTAAGATTAACCCAGTAAGATAGTTGATAATTGCTACAAACACAGGAAAAACTATTAACCATGCATGGAACTTGGCTAGGTAACCTTTATTTTATCAATGAGGCCGCATAATTAAGGTCAAGTTTGTGTACAGATTGAAATCTAGGGAGCATATCAATTAAGATAAACAGGAAAATTACCTCTTTCCATAAGGATTAGCCTCAAGTGGAAGAGTTGGTTCAGACAATTACAATTCATTTGGTAAGGAAGACTGACCTACAGTAAAGTTAAATCTGGAGTTGGTAAGGTGACATATTTTCCCTAAAAGTTACAGTAAAAAGAAATCAGAAGAAGATGATCCTTCTTTCCGTTTAACCTTTTTCCTTGCATTTCTTTTTCCTTAAAAACAACAATTCCACAGAAAAAATGGTTGCCACAGGTATGACGCATCTTCCGTCGTTTTGTTGTTGTCGTTATTGCTGTTTTTTTTCTTTCTTAGTTTGAGACTCAATTGGACCTTGAAAGCTTAACACTGACAGAACAGCAGAAGGCACCTCATTTTCCATGATATTATACACTGGAGTCACTGTAAAAATATCTGGACCGAATAGATATTCGTAAATATTCACTCAATGTAATCATGTTTAATTCCCTAAGCAGCAAGGATTATTATTCCTGAGTTTAACAAAAAACATGACTGTGATAAAAATGCAAGCAAAAGTGATAATCTTCATTACCTAGAGGGTTCTGTCATCTCCTATTTAGTCATGCCCACTTCAACTTTCTCAAAAACGATTAAAACTAATAAAAAATCCATTAATTGTACCTATTTGCTTTTATTGCTTTTGTGACAACATGACAAAGAAAGAAAAGTATGAATACAACATGGAAACCTGATCTTCTGCGTGATGGAGAGTTATGGAAATACTCCACTGATACCCTCTGTTGAAAATTCTGTACCTAATGCATGCTACTTCCTTGTTTTCCAAATACGAGATAACACGGAAAACAAAACAAAGGCGGCAGACTTGGTAGAGTCAAGCTTCCACTGATTTGAGTAATTGACTCCAGTAATGACTTGAGTAATGTTAACTTGAGTTAACAGTGAAAATATGGTACCGGGATAATGGTTTTTCAAATGCTTATCTTGAATGCTTTCCATTTGCTACCTAGTAGAAGCACATCTGGGAATCTGGGTTTTTAAATATCAACAAAACCACCAACGTGTGCATGTATTTGTTTCCATCACAGAGTCATGGTAGGAAGCAATGGTTTACAGAATTAATAGCATTAGCTTTTTTTCCAGCAACTATATACCTCCAAACTAAATTCCAAAGAACCCAGCGGAATTTGTCCTGATAGACCTCCTTGGGGGCAATCACTGCTTTGACAGCTCTGCCAGCACAGAAATCCCCATGCCCTGCTTGACGCGACCAATGCAAGCTCTGCTCACATTCTGTCCTCTCCAACTTCTCTTTCCACAAGAGTGGCTTGAAAAGTGTTACACCGCTCTGACTGCTGCAGCGCTGGGCATGTTCACTGCATCTCACAGTCACAGCACATGAGTGAACATAGCATGTCTATTAACAGATTTGCCTTCTGACTTCAGTTTGACTGACTACAGAATCATCCTTTCAATCACCTTTTTTTTTTAATAACATTCTGGAATTTATATTCTGGGGATCTATACTGGCTTGTTGTATCACAGTGTTCATATTATTTAATAATGACTCCAAAACTCAATTAGGCTTTTGTTTTTGGTTTCTTTTTTTTTTCCTCTATTTTAAATATATACTGCGACATAAAATATTATTTCTAGTGAATTAACATGCACACTATAGGAATTCTAAACTATCATATCCCTCAAAGGGGCAATACATTTAGATAGCCTCTAAGTAATGCTGAGATATTTATATTCAAAACAAATACTAATGCAAGTATTTAACCTCACTAAAGAAGCAATATCATATTTCAATATCACATCTTTAATTCAGCTGTAAACTGGTGTAACGAACTGTTCCAATAAAAAGCTAGTACTGGTCATAAATTTGGGAACATATGTGCCAGGGAAGGCACTGACATTGCTTTCATTGCTTTCATGTTGCTTATTAGGGCAACAAAACATTTCTTTCTTCTGGGAAAGAAAAATCAAATATGAAAACATATGAAAGGCAAAAAAAAACCAGATATCTATGTATCTTCTGCTAACATCTCCAAACAGAAAAATAAGAAAAAATATACACATAGCTTAAGGGCACCATCTTAATCATGCCCTGGGTATTGTTGTACACCTTAGTTTTGCTAGGTACAATAAAAAGGAGAAATGCTAGAGCACCCAAGCAGATGGTCTTTGGAACTAGATTACGTACTTCAGAAATAAGAGAGAAACGATGCTTTCAACCCTTCTGTTGGACAGAAGAGACTGTCTGACCTATTAGCTAGGAAACTGGTGCATATCACCAAGTGTTATCATGCTGTTCCTTTAGAAAGCAAACAACCTCACTTTTTATGACACACACAGAATCATTTCAGAATTGTTGGTAATATCTGCTATATTAGACAGGTGGTTGTATCACGAAACCATATGCAAGTCACCACAATTAAAACTCATGTTCACTATGTTAATCTACATAAATTGAAAAAAAAACCAACCCTGCACAAAATGCTTTCCTTAGTATCTAGTCATTCATATATGTATGTGTACACATACAAAACTCACTTAAACAAACAATAAGGAGCAGCATTCTACTTGAAGTGTTTTTCCATGATCTAACATTGATTTTATATGTATAACAGTGCAGTTTGAAAATTCAGAATTTAATCTTACCTTTATTTAACCTTTGTGTAACTCCACTGACTTCTGTGGAGCCAATGATCAAGCACAGAACAGAAAACTTACATATAAAAATAGAATGTATCTTATCTAGTCAGAAAGAAATTAAATACCTCTGAGTCCTCCAATAGAGAGATGACTAGTGCTCTACTAAGGTCAGGTATTATTGTAGATTTTCCAAAATATCTGGGTTCTCTTGAATGTATGTTTCAGAAGAGCTAACCATTGTGATCAGTGCTCTTGGGAATGGTCAATAAAAATACATAATTCCATGAAATTGTGTTTCAAAAAATCCATATGGTAAACATTTTTCCATCAGTGCTGCCTTGGTATGGGAAGAAATACAAAAAGAACTAGATTTCTGGTATCTTGCTTAGTTCTGATATGCATTAGAAATATTTAGCAATACATTATAATCACTTGATAATTATACATACACGTTCCTAGATAAGCAATAGATTAGCTGACATTACTGTAAAACAGTAAAAAAAAAAAAAAGTTTCTTGCAACTAGGTCTCCTTATGATGAGTTGTCTTTCTCTATATATTCTCATGGAGAGCTGCTCAAGGCTAGAGACTTATTTCCTCCTCGCACAACTACCGACAGCACGCACAACTCCCATCTAACCTCCCGCTCAGTTGAAGAAGATGTAAGATAGCACATTTCCTATCCACCAGGCTGCTCTCAGCCACAAAACTGCAACCAAACTGAGTAGAACAGGAACGATTTCAAAACATGTCTGGAGAGTTGCTGGTAAGCATCTACCATCTCTTCTTCAAATGGCAGCCTAGGTGTGCATCCCTCATTGAGCCAGCCCCAGGCAGAACTGCAAGCACGGTGACAGATGCCAGCAGACAGGTCTGAAAACCTTCCAAATGAGCAATTGGAGGTCTGCTGCACTAAACATAGCACAGCTCCTGGTTAATTTCCTGGACGGTTTAACATTTGGAGAAGGTACGAATGGAGTACCATATCCCTCAAAGTGCATGTGTCTGCTGTATAGATGTTCTTAAGCAAAGTCAGATACAGACTGTTCTTGGCTTCAGCACATGCTGAGCACCAGACTTCTGCTTTGTCTTTTGATCCTTATCCCTACAAACAGATCCTTTGCAAGTAATGAGGAAAATAGCTTGGTGAAATCCCATTGTGTGTCTGACTTACTAATATGCTTTGAGCTAAAGACGGAGGGACAGCAGAAAAGGGAGAACTGAGGAAAAGGGTTTAGAGCAGAAAAGAAAAGGTGTAGATGAGGATTCTTGTGGGTAAGTCTTGAGTACCAGCAGATCATTCATAATGGTGGTCCTGGCTGAGACAAAATGCAGAAACGAAGAGAAAGGAAGAAGATGGCAGAAAGAAGGAGAATTTATTGTTATTCTTGATCTCATCTTCAAACTTCATGAATTAGGAGTGCTGGTGGGTTGGGATCTATACAAACACTAGTATTTCTCTCAATACATGACCACTGAACTTTTGCTGAAGTCTGTGTAACCTCAGTGTCAGAGCGAAGGGCTATTCCTACAGCCTGTCCCTCTGTGCCAAGCAGTGCAGTGTTTTGCATAGCTCTCAAGCCATTCAGAGAGCTGAGTTTAAGGGTTCCTCTTTCAAATTCAAAATTGTCAGCCACAGGGAAATCTTTGGTTGGCCATTTCTTAAGCATTCTGCACAATATACACATCTCTTAACACCTGGCATATCCATGCAATGGAAAGTTCTGTCTGCTGTGCAGAGAAGGCCAGCTTTCTACAAGCTGAACCTCTGGATGTTCACCAACTTCTCCAAGTTCAATTTTGCAGTCACAGTTAACAAAGCTCAAGACAAATTAAATGGAAAACTGTATTTGAATATCCAGTTTTCATGTTATCAAGCACAAGCATAAAAATAAGAGTCCTGGAAATATTTTTTTAAGTTTTAAGCAAAATACCAATCTGTGTGAAATAAAATTTGGATTTTTTGCATAAAAACATTAGCATGGGCTGCCTATCATAAAAGATCTGATTTGCTACTTGAGTATGAATACAGCTATTACGAAAAAATATTTTACTAAGACAAGTTAAAACTATCATTTCAAGACTCTCAGAGATTAGAGAAGCAGCATTTTAAAGAGAAACAGTAGTACTACACCTAAGGTTTATATTACTTTTAAATTGTACTGCCTAAGAATTTACAAAGACTGGATTGTAATTAAGACAATATTGCTGCATTGCTTGCAATCTGTATTTTACTTCATGATGACTGATGTCCTCATGTATCTACAGATTTTTGTAGGAGAAATTGTAAGTCTTATTTTATACAGTTGCAACACCGGTCTCCATTAATTAAAACTGAATCCATCGTTGACACAAAAATAGAAAAAAATAGTCATGCGTAAGCAATCTTGTGATGTGTTTTTTCCTTTCCTTTTACAAAGCTAATGATTCAAATATTTTTGAAGGTTCTGGCTCACCTGTCTTACAGTTTGAAACCATACTGCAGATAACTTCAGAGTCAGCCAGATTCTGAAATATACACTAGCTATTAAAAATGCGCATGAACAAAACTGAATTTTTACCAAGTTACTATGCATATAATGTCTTAATGGTCCACTATACACAAATCTGATTTTTACCAAAATTCAGAAGAAATCAGACCCAGAATGTTTATCACACTAAAACAACTAAGTATTGTTAATCAAGTTGAACACAATGGTTATTTTCTATTCATCGTACATACATGAGGTGGTACACAATAAATGCACTTCTAAGTTATTGATGCATCCATTTTGCTATACCTAAACAGATGATGCCCGTATAGACCATAGTGATCATAGCAACAGATTTCATTGCGGTTATGATAGAATGCATATGAACCTTGGTTACTAGGTATAAAATAGAAATTACAAATGTGACGCAATCTACTGCAATCATTCAGAGAAAGTGAAATTTGCAGATTTTTCATAGTGTATTTCCTTAGTATTACTAGTATTATATTTTCCTAGGATTAATAATGTGTGAATTTTGCAAAAGAATGCTACAAGTTGGCATAGTAATAATTTCCTGGACAGATCATAATACGCAGAATTTACATAATACAATTTAACGCATGACGTTGGGGAAATTCTTACAACGTGAAAGTATCTGCATGTAAGTTGTAGAAGCGTAAAAAAAAGTGAAGAAGCATAAAACAAACTTGAGAGGTTCTGGCATCCAAGAGGTGCTCTTCACAACGTACATTAATTGAGGATTATGGATTTCTGCAGTTTGTATTAGCAGCATTTAAAGATGTACTTCATGTAGTGACATTCTCAAAACACAGTATCCCAAGTGTGATTTTTTGCAGAACAGTCCCCTCTTGAGGAGAATATTCTCAAACTCTAAGTTCTGGGTTACTCAGTCTGGAAATATTTTCACAAGTCTTATCACTTGGCAACCCATTTAAGGCAACTGAGTGCTATTGTTGGGAAGCAATAAAATAATGTCTTAAAAACAAACAAACTTGGTTGCTGGAAGAATCATAAACAAGTTATGACCGGACTAGGTGGAAGTCTTTTCCAACCTCAATGATTCTATGATTCTGTGTGTGATTCGTTCCAGCTACACCAAGTCTTACAAAAAGTAATAAAAAATCATAATATTGTGGAATCTAACACATGAATGAGATTACATGAGATTATAAGCAATATACTACTAAGGATATAATATTAATTACTGACACAACAATGGACAATCTTCCCCCAACTAGTGGGACTACACTTTGAACAGTTTTGCTAATATGTCAGTAAAATGTCACTGGCCTAGTAGTAGGTCTTGATTATATACTTTCATTTTTTCCTATTACTTATATCTTTGAGTACAAAACGATGAGTAGCAAAAGGAAATATATATATATATATATAAACTTTAGAGACGTATCATGACAATACAACATAGTCTAAAGTATACTAGTTGGCTTATTTTCTTTTTCTGGTATTGAGTCATGTATTTTCTAAACAGAAAGATGAAGTATTAATGTCGTTTAAGTGAAAATACAAATGAGTATGAGTCATCGTTCCATACTGTCTTCAGAGACATGCACTCATATATGAGAGGAAATAGAGTCATTAACTACTGTTTATATTTACTTATATCTGTCTATAACTTATCTATCTATCTATATCTATCTACCTATAACTTTTCCTCATGCTAACATGAGGAAAAGTTAAAACCCTATTGTTATTCTACAGCCACCTATTCTGAATCTTGTATCTCTGTGCAAACTAGCTGAGTCACCAACCTGTTCTTCTGAGCCATGCAATACAAAGAAAAAAGAAAGCATATAGCCAAATTCTGTAATTCCTGGTTAGTAGTTTACAACAATTCTAAATGCATCAGAAAACTGTCAATTTATTGTTGTTTCAGCAAGTGTAAAGCCCACGCCTTGGGTAAATTTGCACTGAATTCAAAATGGGACAGCAAATATGACCTGGGAATGTGAGGAAACCTAGTTTAATTCTTGAATCTGCTACGTTTCCCACATTACCACCAGCAATTATTTTAATGCATTTCAAGGTGTGAATCTACGTTCAGTTCCCAAAACAGCTGTGTGCTCGCTAAAAGAATTCAGTTAATTGCTTTGTGATTGATTCTGCTTCACCTCCTCCTTCTCTTTCTTCCTTAGCTTCTCATGGCAGTATCTTTTACTATATGTCCAAGTACTGTTAAATAATTTTACACCCTAAGTTTTGCTACAGAATTTAGACAGTAATTTTAGGACATTCTTTTATCTTCAAATTCCTAGACAATCCATGGATAAAGGTGCTCATCAGAGCAGAGATCTAAGACAGGCTTTCTGAAGTATTCCCCAGAAATGTTTACCCTTCAGCTGACTACACTGGAAGCCCAAAGCTCATTGTATCTCTGACCGAAGTATCTAATTTTTTTTACCACTGGCAGTTTCTAATGCATTTGTTTATTCTAGCTTTCTAGTTCCACTCTGATGAGTAGTATGCACATTTTACGAACATTTTATGAACGTTTTTAAAGAACGTTTTATGAACACCATTTTGCTCTTAAAAATCTAATATATGGCATTAGTTTTGTAACTGCCATTTAAAAATGTGTATTCCCTATTTATGCTAACAAATTGCATGAAAAAGGGTGAAATAGAAGAAAACAAGGTCAAAACATGGTCTATTGGCACTGTTGCCTCCAGCAAGAACCAGTTTGACGTCAACAGATCAAACAGCAGCACACATTCAATTTTAAGATATCTGAAAGCAGTAATTATGCATACAAAAATGAAATATTCTATTCTGCATTAATTTTTCCCATTATAAGCATTACTATTAACCACTTGTTCAATTCTCTTTAAGTAAAATCACTCTGCTTAGTGTTCTTAAAATTTGTCAGGTATAAACTCTTGAAAAAAGCTGAAAAAGCTACTGTCAGCAGCTACAATGGAGAGGTTCACTTTAATTCCTAAAACATCTATAAATATCACAGCAGTAAATGAAATACCCTTAAAAAGAGATATTACTGACTCAAAATATAATCTGATATACTTAATAACTATCAATAAATCTAATGTGCTGCACTGCATATTTACTTAAAAAAAACCTCCCTTGTTATTATTTTAAGTTCTTATTAATTACTAGTATTACGAATTATTATTACCATTACTTTAAGTTCATATTAATTATATAAATTGGAAAGTATCTTTAATTAAAGGTAGAAACAGTACAACACTTTTATGGTCATTGAAAACAAAACAAACCCAATTAAACTGTCAGGATTAAACATATCACTGAGCTCCGCTGCATTTTTATCTTCTGCAAGGTTTTAATTTTACTCACCTCGCAACTCTGTAAAATTCCTTTTTAAAAGTATTTGCAATTAGATTGCATAAAACTATTTTAAGAGGTGGCTTAAAATTTTAATCCTGCATCCCTGAGATAGCCACTATTAACCTGGCTAGAGTTTTTTCCTGTTTTATATGCTTCAGGGACAATTTTTCTACTGAAGAGCAGTTCCACTCACACAGGAAATAACGCGAAGCATTAGTCATTACACAGAAGTACGTCTTGGTTTAGGGCAACTGTGGCTTCAATGCCATTGAGAGCAATAGGAGGCAGTGGCAATTTTGGAAGAAGGAAGTTGTCTACAGCATACACTCCATAGGAGAACATTATTCATCAAGTCTTGTTGAAGGAGAAAAATTTCTTCTGAAGAATAACAGCAACAGAAAATCTTCAAGCATTTAAAACCCTTTCATACGCAAGATTTTATTATAAATTGTAGGGAATGGTCATTATTTTCTTAATAGGATCTGAAGTAAATACTTGATAAAAAGAAAACCCACAAAGTTTTATAATGCATTAGAAATCGTAATACACACATCTTTACACTTAAGGTAAGTGGAAGTGGCTAAACTCTCTGCCTCAAACTGCATGTGGAAATTCTGGAGTGGTCTGACTTCTAAAACAAATAGTGACTATGGAATCCTGCAAAACTGCAGGTTAACATTATGTTTTGCTTAAAATCATGCTATCATTTGCTTTAAAATCTACTTAATACAGCTGCAATCAATAACTTCAGAGAGGTTAATATAATTTATTTGGAATGTTTTAAGTTAGATTAAATTATCACTGGTATTTTCTCCTTCCCCGCTACTATTTTAAGATCCCTCATCCTGCATCTGCAGACTGTCCAAAAAAAAGGTAGAATAAACCTTTTATCTCCTGCAAATTACTGAAGAACCAGAAGATTTGCATTGATTGAACTGACAACCTGAGCTGGAGGAGTTCCATCTAAACAGATGAACAGACTTCGTTCTTTTTAAAAAGAGCATATACACGATTTCTCAATGTTGCTGATTACGAACATTTTCTTAAAATAATCTTGATTCAGAATATGAAAACTCAGTCAAGTTCATGAACAAGTTTTACTTCAAAATCACTGAAATTTCAGATTTACAATTATTTTAATGGAACGTAATGAATCTATTTAACCCTGACCAAAAGTTGTCACTAGGAAACAGCATGAAGGCACTTACCAAGTGTTGTCATTTCTCTTTATCACACACAGTAGGTTATAATTTCCAATAGCTTCCATAACAAAATATCACCAGCAGCACTGCATACACACTTCACTCTTAAAATGAATTACCTTCAGCAGTTTCTCTAATATGCTATCGTGGGATACTGACTATATGTTTCACTACCTCCTTTGTTCTGTGCAAGAAACTTCTTGCTGACTTGATGTTACAAGATTTTATATTTTATGCTTTTAGCTTTCTCTTAGTTGGTATATCCATCACGCGTACATAGATCGGAGGACAAATAGTATCTGAATAGCACCTGTGCATTGTAAAGTCTTTAAAGCGATGGAGATTTTGCTTATAAATAATTTTAATAATGTAAAAATTAACCTTTACCTCAAAAACTAAGCTGTGTTTTTGGGAAAAAAAAAAAAAAAAAAAAAAAAAAAAAGTGCAGTTAAAAAAAAAATTTTCTTTAAAAAAAAAAGAACCTGCAAAAATCTGCAAACCTGAGGCAGAATACCAACCACCAGAATTCTATTTTAAGAGAGAAGGTTTTAAAGGTAATGCACCTGGAAAAGCTTTTGACTTACCAATATTTCATCTTATTAAAAATTTCACTGAGCACTAAATACAAGAGTTACCCAAAATCAGTGGAATACAAATAGTTAGCATACATTTATTTGAAAAATTAACTAAACACCACCTGAAATAAAAGAGAACTCTGTGAGGAACATACTGATGAACAGCTTAGATTAAATACCAAAATTTCCACAGCAAGGATTTGAAAAGAGACTACGGTGCTCAAATATGAAACAGTAGAATAATGTGGAAGAAATCAGAAAGATTTACATTTTGAGAAAGAAACACAAAGGCTGATCTGAAAGTATTCCCTCCTATTTTATGATCTCCTGCCAGAAAAGGAATCAAGCAATGGTTTTTAAAGATCACAATATAACATTAAAATCTACTACACAAAAGGAATAGTGTGATATAATATGAATCTCAACATAAAGCTTTCCAATATGTATAATTACACCAGTTACATTTAGAAGTTGTATTTGTTTGCCAAGAGAGAAGATTAAACGGCAACTGTATAAAGCGATACCACACAACTTTCTCTTTCAATCTTACTTAATATGGAATTATAGCAAGATAATATTGTGACTACTTCAAAAGCAAGGTCATCACATCCTAATTCAAAATGCTAACAAAATAAAACATGTGATTTTCATACTCTGTGCTTTTCAGTGTGCAAAAGAACCGTTTAACTATTATAAGAAGTCTTTTGAGTTGTGATATTCTGGTTTCAGTTGATCTAGAAAGGGGGGGTCAATTACACCTTCCTGACAGTTACTAAAATTAATTTATTTTGCAAATTTTCAAACAAAAACACCTAGCAGATTATGGACAAAATTAACGTCTCAGAAGTGTCTGAAGAATTACAATATCCTCACTTTAGATTCCCCCAAAGGTGGTATTTCAGTAGACAGAGAAGGAGATGAGAGAGGGGTATACCATGGCTCCATAGGATGATTTTCAAAGTTTATTTTCAAAGTTTATTTTCAAAGATAGATTGTCAATGGTCTTGGCAGCCTCTTAAAGCCTGAAATGATGAAGGTAAAGAGAAAGAATGTCCAAAAACACGAGGTTGAAAAAGTCACGTCAGCATATAGAAGCGTGTGTTGCTAATTTATATTTTAAGAATTAATTTTTCAGAAGCATCTTAATTCTTAGATGTCCACATCTTGATATATGGATATATTGAAATATGAATGGCTACCCAATAAATTCATAAAATAAAATCCTTCTGAGGTATCTAAATTTGCACACAGATAATATAAGACATCTAAATCAAATCAAAGCATATAGAAATGTAAATCTATTTTATGACAAAGCAGATACAACAGGTGCTTTCAACAGTTATTTTTTGGACAGAACCATTAGGAAACAACAAATATTTTATCTATATTCTCCCACGCACCAGTGATCTTCTTCACCTTAAGTTCATTCACAGTTTTGGGTACTTTTCAAATTAGGGGAAACACATCAGTCGAGATGGTGGCCTAAAATTGTTTCATGCTGACTATTTAAAGAAAGAGAATAGCAAGTGAAGAAATTCACCTGAGAGGTTTTTTTTAATTTAAATATTCTAAGGCTTGGCATAATGATTTTACTATTTTTATGTTTATAAAGTTAAATTTTGATGTAAAGATTAGTTTTGAAGACCTAATTTTGAAAGTTCAAAGCACTTAAAAGCAGTATTTTTGTCATAAAACACAAGCAAAAGTCTTTTCTAGATGATCTTAGAGGTCGTTTCCAACCTTAATTATTCTATTCTATTCTATTCTATTCTATTCTATTCTATTCTATTCTATTCTATTCTATTCTATTCTATTCTATTCTATTCTATTCTATTCTATTC